>MU954440.1:0-20511 GCA_036418165.1 Cooperia oncophora | reverse complement strand
TTCACAGGGCACATCGTTGGTTGGGGAATCCCCAACAGGGGGTCGTATTTGGCCGCCAGGAGAGGGGGGGGGGTCGTAGTGAGTGCGGCAGCCAGTAACGAGCAGCGCAAATTGTCAATGTGCTGAGTCCTGTACAACGAAACTTGCTTTGTAGAGAACTCGGATATGCAAAAAATAGTACAAAACTTTCATTCATCAAACTAATCCGAAATAACTGCAAATATTAATAAGTCGACATTATCTCGTAAGTCCGTTGGTGAACAGTACAACTCAAACTCTGGTTCGCTGCCAATGATATGGCGTGTCCGCGGTCGCGCTTGGCGCTGAGCCAACCTGTTTTTTTTTTTCTCGACAAGCGACAGGACTACCATATCGTTCATATCAGACGTTTTCCAGCAGTTGGTCTCCTTTATCGGAGTCAGTTCAGCGATGGCGAGCACGAATCTGCGCGTATTACGCAGGGGACATTTCATCATACCCAACGGAAAAACAACTGTAAACAAGTGCACAGCTCGCCATGGACCTCGCATGAACGCTAGCAGAACATTTGCGTTCGCAGTGACGGCATTACGGCACAAGTTACACCATCCATGCACTTTCCTGCGGCGACCTCAGTGCGCGGCGCATCCAAAGTTGGCGTGATCGGCGCTAAACGAACCATATCCTGCTCCTGCTCCACCACAGGATACGTTCTACATGCGTTCCTGGCTATTCGAACACGCTCACTTGAAACGGTACACAGGAAACGGGTTTTTCGCGCAGCTGGGAGTGTTCCTCAAGAAATCCCATAGCGAGATCTCATGAATCCCGAGAGCTTCAGAAACAGTTCAAGAGGTTTTTAGAAAGAGAAAATCTTCAAACACTCGAAACCATTCTCAGATTTGTGAAATGTTGAGTTACAAAAAAAATATATTGATTCAAACCTGTTCGGTTGAAACCACTCCCCAACGAATCCCTATGGCAGATTTCTCTGTGATTTTTGCGACGTTCATAAACGTTTTAGTACTTTTAGGAAGTGCAAACCTTCCTCTACACGAGTACGGTCTCCTCTTCCCCACAGGTCTCGAATAACTTCGTATAATATGGTCCTTTAAAGACACCTAACTCAGCTGGAAATTCTCGCTCCATGGCTAAAATTGCCGAATAATCTCCTGTCACAGCCGCAATTACATGCGCTTCTGCTACCGTACTCCAATAATCGGGGTAATGCATTTTTACGGCGGTTTGTATAACTGTTACGTAGTGAGACAGCCTAAACTTTCTTTCTTTTACTCGTCCCTCAACTCTTGGAAATAGACGTTGTTAACACTGTGGTCGCTGATGGCCGCTCCCAGAGAGGGAGTTCACGTCAGGTTAACGAATGCTCATTGAATTTAATCGCGATATATATTGTTTATTATTAGTGTTACAAAACGGCCAGCTGAGAAGTTCATATAAGGAGTTTTCCATTATACGTGTGTACGTTTTTTTGTTTTGCAATACTCTGTATTGTTCTATTATGTCATGACTTCAAGTCGTCCATTTAGTATGGGCACCTTCATACAAGTAGAATTTCATAGTGGGCGTTTCATAGTTTCATTTAAGGCGAAAAAAACCGAACGGCAAAAAAAGGGGGGGGGTCGTACCGAACCCCCAAAAAAGGGGGGGGGTCGTACAGGCTCGACCAAAATCCCCATCGAATTGCTGTGAGCCTGTTGTTCGCTTTTCTTCGATGTCCATGTGGCAAACTGGCCAAGCTGTTTTATCTCTGTAAAAGACCACATTCGTCATCATTGCTGAAGTTTTATGTTCACTTCCCAATTTAGAACTCATCCATTACGTCATCAGCTTCTTCAAACTCGGGGATACAAAACTCAGTGCCGTCTCATTGCGAAGCCGAATGAGCTCGCTCATAGCCTGATCCAGGAATCGATCAAGATACGATATCGGTGAGCAGTTCCCTCACCGAAGATCTCATTTTCGTCGGTGTAAATCCCAATCGGACTCAGTCTCGTTCACGGTTCGTTTTCGGTCCTCAAATTATGCTGTTTTTGGGTAGAATTTATCAAAATGGGCTAGAAAGTGCTCTTTATAGATTGCACATACTGTAATACGCCTTGGGCTCTATTCTTCACGGACCAAACGGACTTGGTTGGCTGGTTTATAGTGTCGATCGCTCGGATCGCGCGATCCAAGCGATCGATTCGCGAAGTATGAACGCGCTTCAATTTTGTGTTTTTCTCTATGGCGTACTTCTCCTCTCCACGGTATTACGAGGGAAGGACACACCAATGATGGAGGCACAGTGGGCGTAGCTCTTCATCCATTTCTCTGCCCCCCCCCCCAATCATCCTGGAAAATGACTCTAATTGCAAGGGTTGTGCTTATAGCGAATACGACGAAGTTTTGATAATTCGTCGGGGAAGAGTGCAAGGGACGGTTAAGGATCAAGTATTGGACCTATGAAAAGCATTTAAGTGATAAGTTGTTCCACTATAATTTTGAAGTACAAATTCCGACTTGCATCAACTCCATTTGTGGTGACTTTCTTGAACCAGCCAGCAAACGCCTTCTGAATACCAAATTTCCAGATACCGACGGCCAGACACAATTGATCCGGCTCTGAATGAATATCCACGCACGGGTAGAAGACGTATCCCTTCAGGATCGATGAATTCCCAGCGGTGTTGAACAGCTCGAAAATCTCTGTCAGGTAAGCCAGTGCCAGCTCAGCTAATCTCGTTCTCGCTAGTATCACTAGGCTAACGAACCACGACTCAGAAAGTTGAAGTTAAAGTAGTGGAAAAAAAACTCGAAATAAGCTCCGGAAACTGACTTTTATCTATTTTTACTTGTTCTCTGAGCCAATGTTAGGAGTTAGTATCCTAGGATATAATATGATAGGTATATTAATAGTTTAGTACAGCGGAGATAGTGCAGCAGAGCCGCTCACCGCATGGTCACACCGGGGATTGCCTCCCGCCCAAGCCAGCCGGAGTCCATTCCCTTGAAGATATTTGGAGGCAACCTACACACTTACCTCTGAGGATTCCGGTTCTCGCCAGTCCGAAGTGATAGGTCAACTGCTACAGCAGCGTGTCACTTTCTGCGGATAAAAGTGTACAAGAAAGGTGAAAGAGTAGGAGATCTGAGCGCCGTCTCCATACACCGCCCGCGCTGCCGCACCCATGCGTAACCATAACCAAAAGCGCTAATTGTCTGCACCTTGTCACTTCTGGTTGCTTTCTACACTTGTTTCGCTACAGGACCTTGGTATTGACGCAAGTGCTGCACCTTGAAGACAGCGCGAGTGGGAAAGGGAGACGGCACCCGAGCATTACTCCTCCAGGCTTGTTCCTGTGCACAACTGAGCGAAAAAAGTGGCACCCTACCGCAGTTATGCACCCATACACTTCACACGTGGAAGCCTGCCTCACTGCCCGTTAATGAATCATCCTACTATATATAATCCGCTAAGTGTGTCTGTGTGTGCTGTGTGTGTGTGTGTGTGTGTGTCACGAAATTCATAGCGCCCGTCCCAGTAGCGTTAGGAAGTTAATTCCATGATATGGTACAGGGGTTGGGACAGGAACACTTTTGGTGGGTGACAGGAGGTGATAACTCTTGATAAGATTCGATAAGGGGTAAAATGGGAGGGTGACTGAAATCGTAGCGCAAGTTGCAGCAGCTGCAGGAATGTGATTATTCAATGAAGCTGATATACAGGGGGGCCAAAAAAAAGTCATTCCGGCCGAGTCACATATGAGCGAAGTTTTCGCAGCCCAGACAGAGGAAGTGGATATGAGTACCAGGGCGGAAGATACCCAAGATCTTCCTCTATAAGCAGGAGCCGGCTGCCGCCATTCACCTTCATGTACACCAAAATATGAAGTCATCTCCAGTCGCGGCCTGAGTGGAGAACGCCTTTGGGAGTCGCAGCGGTGGGGCGCTTGCTAAAGCAGGCCGCGACTTTCGTAGGAATACGCCGTGAATGGAACTGACCGGATGACGGAGAGTCTGAGGGCTGTGAGAGTAGTACGTCATTGGCATCTGCAAGACCTCGAAAAAGTCGGAGCAGGCTTTCGGGCCAGACGTCGGTACGGTCCAGGACATCATGCGTCATCCCCATTGGCAACCACAACGGCGGCGGGTTGATGGTGATGGGAAAGCGGCGTACCTGTGAATGAGTGGTGAACGCGATAGGTGTTGCTTCGGTGGGCGGGCCCCAGACTGAGGGTATGCGCTGGTGGCCTACAGTCGAGCAAGCATCAAGAAGAGTATCCTGTCCCCACAATGTCGTCATCCGTGAGCCTTCTTTGGGGGAGATACGGTGTAATTTGTACTGCTACAGCATTGGGTGCCACCACGTGGAATCGAAGGGTGTTGGAGAAACTCTCGCCTACCTGGAATGGAAGGGGGCTGAGTACCTAAAGAAGATGGAAGTATCTTAGAGTAGGGTCTGCAGCCTTCGTATCCCCTCAATTACCCCGGTTCGAGCGGAGTTCAATAGGGTGGTCTACGGTGGCGGAGAAATCGACTACCTCGCTGGTCTCAGGGACCACATCGCGGTCGCGTGCCAAAATCTCTCGATGGCGCTCCTCCAGAAGGCTGCGGGAGTATCATTATAGTATTTAATGTGCTCTTTAATATGGTAGTAAAAATGTCCGATAAAAATTTAATAAAGTGTAACTTATAGCGCCTTGAAAGTCATGGAGGCAAAATGACTTTTTTTTTTGGCCCCCCTGTATATAGCCAGGACTCGGGAACACTTTTGCCGTGGACGACAAGAGGTGATAACACCTTATATCGCATTTGATAAAGCGGCCTGCAGAAGAAGAGGAAGCGACTCGTGGCCAACGCTGCAAGCCAGGTGCGGGACCGTTGGGTTTCATAAGCAGTGATATGACCGTAGATGCGGGGGGGCTGTACAGCGAGGCTGATTAACATTCTGATAAATCGATAAGGGACCCTAGACCGGGTGTCACAAATTCTTATGCCGGCAGTTGCAGCAACCGTGGACATTGCATTTCGAGTGGGAATGGCTAGGCGGAAATGGGTGTTTGGACATGATTGGTAAGTGACAGAAGCTGATAACACCTGATAAGACTTGATAAGGGGACCTTAGACGCGGAGGGTCACCCAATTCCTAAGTTAGTTTGGCGACGAAGGGCATCTTGCACCGTTGTCGCTTCTCATCGACGTTCGACCCATATAGAGAGCCATTTCATGAACTTACAAGAGTTGCTTTTTTACGGGCTTAATATGGTTTTATTGCGTCACTTCAGGTCGCCAAGGGCCACAGCTGCACCCGAATGATGTTGTAAATGGGAATAAGTGAAGTAGCGAGAGTGCAAAATCCTTCTCCCTTCCCCTCCCGTCGCCAAACTGCGTAACTTCTTTCAAGCTGTCCAGTAAATCGTCGCACTTCTGAATAGCAACAAATATCAGATGACTCGTAAGAATATGTCATTCCAGAGAGCTTACAACATAGTGGTAACCATGTTTCCAACTTGTAATGAGGTGTGCCACGGCATCGAGGGAGAATCCACTGATAAAGCCTTCCAGGCATATATCTGTAACTGAATGATATGGACTGAGGAATTCTAAATCGACTCCTGAAAGCATAAAAACACGTCCACCTAATGAGTGGGAAGTTGAGAAGTTCTACTTCAGTACCTTATCTGGTTGTACCGCATGGACGGTGCTGGATGGCCCACCGTCTATAGCTGTCGGGGTACAGGGTCAACCAATCAATCGGCTACCTATTGCCCCCTCCTTTCTTCGTGGACTTCTACCCCATGATCGATCCTTGAGGCGCTGTACTATCTGACATCCTACATCAGCCGTCTGTCGAGAAAGTCGGTGACCCTTACTAGACAACTATAATCACAAATGTGCAGCGAGATCGTTCGTTGGATGAGATTTCCTGCCTTCCTGGGTGTGATCTAGTGGGGCAGTACCGTAACCGGTCGATGAAAGGCGCGAAACTCGTCTGGCTCTCGTCACCCTGAAAATTTTCGCATTGATTGTTTTTCGGGTTAATCTATGGCTAGTCTCTCTTCTTTGGCCATCTTTCATCTAGTATTTCATTTCATTGAGTATTTCATCTTTATTTCATTACCTTTCATCTATTTGTTTCTTACTTGTCGACATTACTTTCTACAGATCAGTATTGCTTCTGATTCTTCTCGTTCTCAGACGTTTTACTGATGAAACCTCGCAAAATGCTTTATGTTCATTGTGCCTTCTTGAGGTGTCAGCTATGAAGTCGATCGTGTTGTACTCGTCTTCAGCTGACTGCGCTGGTCGACTCCACTGTCGAGGGTCAGCGCGCGCCATGCACACGACAACCGCCACAGGTATTGATGGATTTTCAGTTCCACTGCCTCCGTAGGATTTGCTCACGCTTCTTCAACCTGCATTTTTCTGGTTTCAGTTTCAGATGCATAGAGGTCCTTGGAATGGATTCTTCTACAGAGGATCCGCCGTCGCACACCTCATTGAAGGTTAGGCGATCTTATTATAACCCTAATTTTTGTAATGTAGTAGGGATAGTTACTTATACTGTTGTCATAAGACTACTGTAGCAGTTGTACTGTACTATTGTTGCTGATTACGGTAGTCAGTATACTAACACACTTAGCCCTTTGCGTGACCATTCGGTACGTATCCATTTTCAGATGTGCGACGATCTGATGTTCGTGGGTCGCTCGAAAGGACGGCTCCTGTTCTTCCGTGATCCACAGGTTAGCCGCGAAAGGACCATAGGTAAGGGTGAGAAGTTTTTTTTCCACTTCTTACTTTACTTCAGTTGAGTCTGTTCCAGATCCACAAGGGCGACTATAGTCCATGTCGATAGGTGGAGAAGCCGTACAGAAAGGGAGCGACCGTCGTTAGTTAGTTGCTGCAGTTCATGGCAACTGAGTAAACAACCGTCATGCATCTGAACTCCAGTTGCTTTAGCGGCCGTACATGATGTCGATAGCGGTAAGAGCATAGGAGTTGTGTACGAACTACTGAGAGCCTGATACCTGGATCATATCAATCGCATTGTGGCAGTAAGCGGTGTTGCGGATTCCCGCATGATGACGCTTCAACCCTTATCAGTTGCTGTCACTTAGTGTCACCCGTCAGTGGGTTCCGCCCTCCTCCCCCTATACCACTTCTTTGAACCAAGGTCCCACAGACCCTGCAACCTGCCCTACAAAGTTGGTGACCCTCCGCATCTAAGGCCCCTTATCGAATCTTATCAGATGTTATCAGCTCCTGTCAGCCACCACCCTACCTTGTATATCACTTCTTGGAAACATGGTCCCGCAGCTGCTGCAACTTGCCACGAATTCGGTCACCCTTCCCTTCTTAAGGCCCTTATCGAATCTCTCATCAGGTTTTATCACCTCCTGTCAGCCACCACCCTACCTTGTATATCACTTCTTGAAATCATGGTCCCGCAGCTGCTGCAACTTGCCACGAATTCGGTCACCCTTCCCCTTTAAGGCCCCTTATCGAATCTTATCAAGTGTTATCACCTCCTGTCACCCATCAAAGTGTTCCCGTCCTGCCATGTATATCACTCCTTGAAATATATTATATATTTATTACATGAGGTAAACTCATGTGGAAATACGGAAACGCAAGACAGATATACGCAACAGACTCTAGCTAGACTAATGCGCTGAAAAGAGCGCTAAAAAAACAATAAAACGCTGAAAAAAAGAAGCACTGGCACAATGAAGTGAGGTAAAGTGAAAAACAACAGGGCAAAAAAAAACAATAAAAAGTCGAGTCCCTACGGAACCAGGTAACGTTCGGCCATGTCCTTGAAAGCCTTCACACTGTGGGGAATCGATCTATTTTTCGTCAGCTTGAGGTAATCTGTACCAGCTCTAATAGTAAAAAAGTTTGATCTAAAATTGTGCTTGGCGCGAGGCAGTACACGTTTGAGAGGGCCACCCCTGGTCACTGACGGACGCAGCCCGCAGAGCTGGTTGGCATCAAGACCGCATTTGCCTTGAAGGATCTTGTGAAAAAGAATCAGGTCAAATATTCTTCTCCTATAGACCAGAGGGCGCAGCTTTAGATTTTTGTTTCTTTCCGCATACTTGAGGGTATACCGTCATAAAGAAAGCCTAAAACTCTGACCATCAATTTTCTCGTGAAGGAATTTTGGACCTTTTCAAGCAGGGAAATCATTTTCACCTTGTAGGGGTTGAAAACAGGTGTGCCGTACTCTAGGAGGGGTCTGATGTACGTCTTAAAAGCCCGCAACAATACTGTAGAATTCATTGTCGTGAGAATTTTGAACAATCTGTAGACCATCGAGTTGGCTTTACGAGCAATATGCTCACAGTGCGCGTCGAAGCTGAGATTTCTAGTCATAATGAAGCCCAAGTCCCTTTGATGCTCCACTTTCCTGACAGGAGTGCCTCCAATCAAATAAGAAAACTGACTATTTTTTGGACTCAGATGCAGCACTGTGGTCTTTTCTGCTGACAGCGGTAGGGCCCATTTACTAGACCAGCTATTAACCATATCAATGGAACGCTGAAGCTGAAGGCAGTCATCATGGCCTTTCACTGCTCGGTATAATTTAACATCATCCGCAAACGCGCTGCATTTTACTCCGCACCCAGTGATGAGTGCAGGCAGCTCAAATGTGTAGATGTTAAACAAAACAGGGGAGAGCACACATCCCTGAGGAACTCCACTGGGCGCCGAGCGCGGAGATGAGAAGGTACCATTCACTCGAACCATGAACGTCCTATTGTATAAGAAGGCGCGAATCCAAGCAATGATACGAGGATGCACTCCTACCAGTGAAAGCTTGGTGAAGAGCTTGTGGTGGTCGACTCTATCAAAAGCTTTTGAGAAATCCAGATAAATGACATCTACACAAGCACCCTCATCCAGGGAGGTCGTCCAGTCATTGAGTGACTGGAGTAATGCCGTAGTGGTAGACCTCCCTCTTCGGAACCCATGTTGAAAAGGGGACAGTATTGAATGTTCATCGATATGAGCTTCAATCCTTTTCTTCAAGAGCTTTTCAAAGGTTCTGGCAAAGATAGAGGTAATACTGATGGGCGGTAGTTATCAGAAGGGACAATCATAAGGTGCTTTTTTGCGGAGAGCGCAGTTCTCACGGTAGGCCGCTTCTCCATCATGGACGGAACTTCCGCGCCCTCAATGAAATCAGATTAAAAGATGTATTGCAAGGGGCCAGGCAATTTCACGCTGCTACCTTTTGCGATTGAACAAACAAAGGTAGCTCGTCAGGAGTGAGTGAGAACGACGAAGGCCACCGTGACAGCAGGGAGAAAATATCATACGCGTGAAACCATAAGGAGTCAGACATCAAGCGTCCCGCCAGCTGCTCAATCGCGACTACGGTTTCGGTCACCGTCCCCTTCTAAGACCTCTTATCAAATCATCATATCAGGTGTTATCACCTCCTGTCACCCACCAAATGTTCCCGTCCTGCCTTTGTATTTATCACTTCTCTGAACGTCATCCTATCTTTTCTGCGACGCTCGCTATGAATTTCGTGACAGACAGACAGACGCACACACAGACACACACACACGGACATTGCCGATTATATATAGTAGGACATTTTGCTGGAAAATAAACTGTGACGGTTTGGCGTATTTTGCACACTCTACCTCGCCTAAAGAAAGAGTGCCTGGCGAAGCCAGGCCGGCCCGGCGAAGCCGGGCCGTGATAAAGAAGGAGGAGCACCCGGCGACAGCCGGGTGATCCGACTGGTTCTTAAATATTAGGTTGTTTGGAAAGAAATGGGGAGTTTAAAAAAAATTTTATTATAAAACGGAATTAAAACAAGATTAGATTCAAAAAAGATAATGCTCATTACTTATCAATGACTTGTGTCACGTATTTATTTGCAAAGAATTGATTCCTCTTTCTAAGAACTTCGGCCCGGCTGCGATTCAAAGTAGTTCGGTCACCAAGCAGGGGACTTTTCGATTTTCGTTTGCTGACTTTCTCTCGCCAGGGACTGCTGCATCGCCCGGAATGAACTTTCTAAAAAAAAATAACACAGACATAGACAAGAAATATGGTCGGAGATGCGCGGCAATAAAATATCTTTCTGAAAGACAGAACTGTTTCAAAAAAATCTCCTTTAGTAGGAGAGAAATAATGGACAAATTCAACGCGCATTTCTTTCCGAACAACCTAATATTACAGCTGCTTCGGGCTGACGTAAATACGGGTTTGGAGCGTTCTTTCCCATTCGCAGCACATTGAAAAAAGTGTTGACTTGGGAGATAAAGCCAACGCTGCCATGTTGAGATGGCTGCATGTCGACTTCATCCTAAGCGCCCATGTAAGCTTTTCGACAACGGAGAATCTTATCGTGACGAGGTCGAAGGCTGTAGTTGAAATCCTACCCCACTCCAGTCATCTGAGCGAGAATCTTCACGCCAGCCTATTCCATGTAAAGTGATCATTTGTCGTGTGACGTCAAACTTCCCAGTCGTGGAACGAGTACCTTGTTTTATTTGTCTCCACTCGCCACCCCCCCCGCAAGTAGTCTCTTTCGCAGCGCAAAAACTAGCTGTTGTGTTTCCTCCGTGGAGCGTCGGAACTCGTGCTCGGCCGTCACTCCATTAACCGCACCAAACTCTAGCGAACTCCCGTCTATTCTATACTTCTGGCCGAAATAGCACAAAGCGCGTATTCCCAAGAAGGTATAGAATAGACGGCTGAGTTCGCTAAGAGTAACGCCCTATTGAACGGCCATAACTTCACTGAGACCGGCTTGGAGTGGATTCCTTTTTCCCGTAGAATAAAAGCTTTTAAAACTCTCCGTCATGTTATTGTTGTGAAGAATTCCAAGCCTCCCTGGAAACCCTCTGCATTACCACCCAGAAGCTGGTAAACTTCGTTTGAAGACCCGATAGAACAACAATTTGGTTGTCTGCTTGTTGTATCACTTCGACTCCTGGAAGTGACGAGGTTGTGAAACATCAGACGGACGTTCCTTTGTTTCCGCCCCCCCGAAACAGCGAAAACGCTCATTGTTCTCTGCCTAATGCCGAAATTGCGCTGTCTGCCAGCGGTCCAGCTTCCCAACTGCGCTTCTACTTCATCATAGAATTTATAATCCTGGTCTTACATTACTTTATTCCAGAGCTGACTTCAGCCGAACTGAATGAATGTGGATGTGATTGAATTTGATTTAGATCCAGCCAGCCACTGGGCAGTCACGATACTCTGCAAGCCATGTGCCATCACGATGTCCAGCTCGCCATGTGCCGTCAAGACGTCAGGCCAGCTACGAACAGTGCCCCACAAAGCTTCAGTCAGCACCAGGCTTCCAGCTCAGAGCGGAACGAAAATTTTCGTCTGAATTGATCAAATTACTGTTTGCTCTCGTACACTATTGTATGTCAATTCAATGGTTTTTGTTAGGAGGCCTCAATATTGTGTTGAACGGAAAATCCTGCCACGCTTCGAACGTACTGTTCGAGAAAAAAAATCAAGGGCCTTCCTAAACTGATTGTTTCAGCAAATGGGTTCGCAAGGGCTTACTATTTGTAGGAGTAGGTATTTTTAGTAGGCCCACCCTGCTCGAAATCCTGTTCGAGTCGCAGAACTTTCCGCTCAGCCCAAGATTTGATACGCTAAAAGAAGATAAGTGAGAGATCATGGCCTCCTGAGTCGATATTGAGCAGATGTTTCACTTACAATTAGTGCATCTTTTTTTGTTTTGTACCGGATTTATTTTGTCGCCGTTTCTGAGCTATCACTATTTTCCAGGGCATAAGCCGCTCCGCGCGTATACCTTTTGCGTACAGGCCGCACATTTGCTTTCAGCGCAGCGGAATTTTCGCTAATGCAGCAGTTGATTTTCTTCCCTTTCATTTGTTGCTCCAACATTCCCCCTCCCCCCAAATAGATTAGAGTCGCTGTGAAATTGCCTGTGCTGCTCGCGTAGTCCTCAGAGGGTATTTTTGAGAATCCTCATTAGTGAGGTTTGTAGGACATGTATTCCTAGGAGAACGGTGAAAGCTTCGGATCTAGAGGAAGGGATGCGTGATATCTTTTCCTTCTTCTTCTCCCTAGCGTTAGTCCTGCGCCGCCGCTGTTCTTCTTAGCCATCGCCTTTTAGTCTGTATCTTTGGCGGCGATTTATGGGTCCTTCTTTATGACGTGATCGCTTCCACTTATTTCGAAGCTCAACGCGACTCTTGTCGGTTGGTACTCGGGTCTCGTCAACAAGTGCGTGCCCATACCTAGTACATTCAACTGCATCGGAGCTAGCTGTCTATGTGAGCCCTGACGTCCTCGTTTCTGACTGCCTAGTCGTGTCCAGCGGCAGGCATATCATAGCCCTCTCACTTCAGCTGAGTGGAACTACCGCTTATGGTTCTTGCATACCGGTCCAGCACTCGCTCCCGTAGAGCATCACAGGCTTTACTGCCTGGTGCACCTTGTCCTTGCGCGTTCTTAAGCAACGCTGCTCGCCGAGGATGCTTCGTGGAATCCCTCCATTCCATCCCGGCTGAGTTGGTTCGAGCCTTTCCGCCTGGTCCTTACTGCAGTCGCTGTTATATCGCTCCCCAGGAACTGGAAGTACACCACGGGTTTTCGCCGTGGCGGTCTACGATGGGTTCAGCGCGCTCTTCGGAGCTCGGAAGCTTGGGTTGTGAGATGTCGCAATTTCAAGTTTTGCCACGGACCAATCTCCCTTCTTCCACTTTCGGACTTTGCAGGATGAAGGCAGTCGTATTGAGGCGGAGGTGAAGAGGGGAATGTGTTGGAGGATCAGTTCTGCTCATCATCATTATGTTCCCATCTTATTATTGATGGCCCTAATCGCCTTACCATCAGTGCGACCATTCAAGCTATAGTGCGGTTATATCACTTTGGAAAATATATGGTACCTGATGGTGTGATCGATTACTTTAACCAGAAGCCACGATCATTATAACAGCAGTGAAGTCTCAAGATTACATGAGCTGGGACATGCTCGTAGAATTTTTCCGTGTCTTTTGTAATATTTTCCATGGTATTTTCATGTTTCCTTCATGCTCTCTCTCTCGCCTTGCACTCTGATCTGACTTCGTGGTTTGTGAGAATACTGTGCCGAGAACTCTAGAAGGTAATCCCGGTGCAAGAGGGAGTATGGAGGCGACATTTTGAGAGATGAGTCCCACTCTATCTTCCGTATGCTGTTCGGCGACTCACAGTATGCGGTGCAGTGCAGGGGTGTTCCCTATCGAGCGGACACGTCCGTCGGGAGTCCGCTTCTATGGTCTGCGGCAATCCGCAACCACAGTTCAATGTTAGTACCTCATGTGGCTATTGCTTGTATTTCGTCGTTTTACCCCAACGTGTAACTGCTGCACTACACTCAACCGATTCATGTTTTATTGATATGTTCGATTATTCTGTCACTATCTTTGGCTAAGTGGAAGTCGACGTTAGGGGGAGGGTGAGAGTGGGGGGGGTGAGAGTGAAATGATGTTTAGTGTGCGCGGGGTATGCGTATGAGTAGGGAGTGTTGAGGGCGAGACTTGGTAATCGAATTCAAAGAGCGAGGGGGAGAGGTAGGGTGAGGGAGCGACTGTGGGAGAGGGGGTGAGGATGGGTGAAGGTGAAAGAGAAGCAGGTCAAGACTGGGTGAGTGGAGATGAGTAATGGGATCAAAGTTTCGGAGATGTGGCAGGTAAGGGAGGGCGAATGCGAAGTGAGGAAAAAGAGGAAGCTTATGGGTGTGAGGGAGTGATGTGCAAGGGTGAGTGGGTACGTGCGGGATAGAGGAAGTTGAAGCTCGCGAAGTAGAGCAATGAGAGAGAAAAGTGGTCAATGTAGCAGGTAAGTGTGGGAGAGTGGATGAGTGAGAGATAGTAGCGGGTGTGAGCCTGGGAGATAGGATGAGTGTGAGGAAGTGGATGCAGGAGGGGGTATTGGTATGAGGGTGAATGGAGGGGATGTGAGTCGACAGGGTAGTTGAAGTTAGGGTGTGGGAGATAGGGGAAAGGGTGGATGAATGTGAGGGAGTGATTGTGGAATAGGGTGTGCGAGGGTAAGCGGGAGGATTGGTGGTAGGGTGAGTTGAGTTGGGGTTGAGAGAGGATGATTTTGAGCGTGAGTGGGTGTGAGAGGGGGTGTCAGTGAGATTGGATGTGGGTGATAGTGTAAAAGGAGGTAGATAGGAACAGGCGGTCAGTATGAGGAGTCAGAGGTTAGCGCGGCGGCAGAGAGGACGACTGGACGGTGTTAAGAGGGGGGTGAGAGTAGGTCAGTAAGGGAGCGAGAGTGGGAGGGGAGGGTGAGTGAGGGAGGGAGAGTGGATAGATGATGGTGAGTAAGGGAGGCGAGAGTGGGGAGGCGAGGTGGAGTGAGTGAATGTGAGGGGTAAGTGAGAGATAGGTAGGTGAGTGAGGGAGCGAGAGTGGGAGGGGGGAGGTGACTGAGGGAGTGAGGGTGAGGTGAGTGAGGGAGCGAGAGGGGGGAGGTCTCACCATTTGGTAAGGCTGAGCATAAAGTGCGTGTGCCCCCCGCGTGCTTACACCCTTGGTCCCAATCCCCTCCGTATTCCTTTCGATAGTGCTCCACACCACCCTCTCTCGTCTGCTGCGCCGTCCCGTGTCCTCCTCTTCTCCTATCCGACTCTGTCTGCTGCGCCCGCCCTCCTGTGTCTGGCCCGTCCATCGGGGTCCCCTTTCTTATCTGTCCGTCAGCGTCGACCCCCATCTATTCTGCATATGTCTGCGTCCATCCGCCTGCTAATCTGTATGCTTCTGTGCCTGCCTGTCCCTGCCCAAGCCCCTCTATGCCTTCTCTCTACCCACAGGCGAAGCCAAAAATGAATTGACAAAGGGTTTCCATGTGTATCTTTTCTCTAATATAACCAGTCCATTTTGATCTTTGATATGTTGTACCTCTTAATGTTGAAAATAAACTGCAATATTTGTCTGAATTAGGTTATTTGATCTTTACACCTTTTTTTCGACAAGGACTATTCAAGAGTGTCCGACAGGGCCAACACAGTGTTCCATCTCTTCGATTCGAAGATCTTCGTCGTCACACTCGAATTGCAGGAAGCAGAGTTTAGCTTTTTCAGTGATCTAATTGTAAGGAGGAGTCTGTCCTGAATGCAAAAAAAAAGCTGGCCATGCAATGTGAAGGAGCCGACACGAGGGTTGGACTGCCCCCCCCAGGATTTGTAATGGTTCTCGACCTACAGTGCTTTATATTTTCCTTGAAGACTGATTCGCCAGAAAACGCATTTCTCGCAACTCCAAGCAATCTAACCACTTAAGTCGACATTGCAGCCAATCATGTCACTAGAGAGTACAGTCGTCATCCTTGCACTTGATAGGGGCGTGTCGGCGAGAAGGAGCGTGCACACTGTTTGAAGCCTTCTCAGCCTTTTCGTTGAAACGCGTATGCGACAAAAAGTGATAGAAAACGAGTAACACGAAGGATATAATACAGTAATGTCACTTCCTGGTTCAACGATTGGTGCAGTACGGGTGCGGGCGACCGCGCCGCACGCAGCCGCACTGACATTGACTATCAAGTGCAAGGATGACGACTGTAAATGTTAGATGTCGATATGTTGAAAGAAAACTAGATATGGAAAGAGCGAATGGGAGAGCGCTCGAAAAATTAATCTCCACGTTCTCCCTTGTTGTAACCTCGGCATGGTGTCGAATGTTAAGTTGCTTCTGCCAAACGAGGTTGTTAGGTGAACCTTTTATTGGCCTAACGTTTCGACCTTCGTGAGTTGGCTCGCAGTTATACCGGTTATTCGGAGCGTTTCGCCGACATGAAAAAACGACGTCGGAAACGCTAGAGTGGGGAAGGCGTTTGGTCGGGTAAGTAACAAATCAAAAGCTTCGAGCCATTTTCAGGCCTCTGAAGAAGACGAGAAGGTCGAAACGTTAGGCCAATAAAAGGTTCACCTAACAACCTCGTTTGGCAGAAGCAATTCAATATTAACGCTCGAAAATTACTTGAAAAGCACGAAAGTAGAGCCTCGGCTTCGACCTACTTTCGCTAAACATCAAATAGGCTGCGGGCAACGGTCCTCCTCAATCAGCAAAAGACACTAGTTTTTGGTCGGAAATAAATGGTCTGCGTATGATAACGGAGTGTTGTCGCTGCGTCCTGGAGTCTCACCTGCGTCTGAGTGTTTGATAATAGTGTGCAATTCCAAATGGTCATTTTAAAAAATCCAAAAAACACCAAAAGTATCAAAAGTTCCATGATGAGAAGAAACTTCAGAAACCTGGTGTCTTTGACATTTTCGAAATTGTTTCACTTTGTTACCAAACATTTGATGCAATGATACTCAATTCGGCCGAACTGTCATTTTGCTGATGAGGAGGACGTTTGCTCCAGCTTGCTTCGATATTAGCGAAAAGTCGAGCCAAGCCTCGACTTTCCGTGCTTTTCAGCAGTTTTTCGAGCGTTCCTCCATTCGCTCTTTCCATATCCAGTTTTCCTTTCAATATCCCTAACATCTAATTTTACCTCACTAGTGGCACTGAGTGACTTTGACTGCGATTTCGATCCAAGTGCTTGAGGTCGTCTCCAAACTGCGGAGAATGCGCTTATTCTGGCGAATCACTCCTTAAGGTAGTGCTCCAGCTCGTAGACTCGTACTGAAGACTATTTGTGCGAAACCTTCAGAAAACGACAACAGTGTACGACAAAACCTTCATAACCCTCGGTGGACGATCCAATACTTTGCATCGGCTCTTTCATATTCATGAAAAGCCTTTTTTTCTGTATTGAGAGGACTCCTCCTTCTCAAATCACTGAAAAGCAGTAATTCACTTCCTCACTCGAGTGTGACGTCTGAAAATCCTTCAGAGTTCGAAAAGATGGAACACTGTGTTGGCCCCGTAGACACTGATTCCGACAAGGGCAGGGGGGGGGCAAAAAAAGACACTTTGACCGAGTCACATATCAGCAAAGTTTTCGCAGCCCAGAGAGAAGACGTGGATACGAGTACCAGGGCGGAAGATACCCAAGATGTTCCTCGATAAGCAGGAGCTGGCTCTCGCCCATCACCTTCATGTACACCAAAATATGAAGTCATCTCCAGTCGCAGCCTGACTGGAGAAGACCTTTGGAATTCATGTCACCTCCAAACAGCTGCGAAACTTCTAGTATGGAGTCACCCATGGATAGCTACCTGGAGACCAGTACTCTCGATCTGGATGACCTCCAACATCGAGCAGCTCCGACAACGTCGCCACGGTCCAGGATATCATCTTCACCGCAGCCAAGGCGCGAGTTGGTGGTATGGACCGGAAGTTCCTGGAATGTGAAGACCGATATTTTCTTCGTGGACCCCGGACTGAAGTGAACGCTGACGGTTACATCGACCAACTCGAGGAGAATATCCTGCCTTCATGTCGTCGCCTGTACCATCTTGGAAACTTCGTACTGCTACAGGATTGGGTCCACCACATGGAAAACGAAGGGCGTTGGAGAAACATCGCCTACATGGAATCAAAGGACGTTGAGAACCTGAAGAAGACGGAATATCCAAGCGTGTCACCTGACCCACCAAACCCCTCGATTACCGGGTTCGGCGGAGGCTCAATAGGGTGGTCTACAGTGGCGGAGAAATCGACGATCTCGCTAAACTCAGGTACCGAATCACGGCGCATGGCCAGAATCTCTCGATGGCTCTCGTCCAGAAGGATGATGGCGCAGGGATCATGATAGTATTTAATATGCTGTTGAATTGGTGGTGGAAATGTCCAATCAGATTTCAATAAAGTGTAATTTATATCGCTTGAAAGTCGAGGAAGGAAAGTGTCTTTTTTGCCCTCCCCTTTAGTCCTCGTCGAAGAAAAGTGTAACTACCAAATACCCAAGCCAGACAAAATCTTGCCCAGTTCACTTTGAACATCAAGCGGTACAACATATCAAAAATTAAAACGAACTAATTATATTAGAAAAAAAAGTTACACACGAAAAACCCTTTGCCAATTCGTTTTCGGCTGCTACTGTAACTCTGTCTGCCTGTCAAGCCCACCTGGGGCCATTCGCCCTCCCAGTTTTCTCTATCCATAGCTGTGCTGACACAACTGTCCGTATAAAAATGCAAATGAAAATTGCAGCTACGACATAAGGACACATTCGATGGCAAGGTCGCGTTTCTGTATTCCGTTCTTTCACGTACGTCATCCAGGCACAAGCAGCTTGCAGAAAGAACACTCAGAGGTAAAATGGAAGGATGCGAGAATACAGAGAAATGGAGACATGATTGGAAGAGGAAGAATCCTCACGAACGCGTTAGTGAATAGAAAAAGACTATAACCGAATAAAGTTCAATATATCGAAGTAAAAAAAAATACAAACGGAAAGTGACCGAGAGCTTAAAAGGTTGAAAATATGAGAAATTAGAGCAGAGAACGACAACTGGAAAAGCGAGGAACTCATCCAAGTCGAGCAGGAGTCTCATCTGGAACCATTACCCCCTCAAGAAACGACCTGACCTAGGGATGAGCAAAAATGATTCGATCCCTCACCCCACTTTCGCTGCATTCCGAAAAATAAGCGCATTTTCACGGACAGTGTATCAGCACCTTCAATGGAGTCGGACTGGCAGACACGCAGACAGATAGGTAGAGAGAAAGACACAGAGAGATAGCAGGCACAGACATGTACAGAAGCAGACAGTCAGACAGACGGATGGACACGGACATATACAGAAAGATGGACGCAGACGGTCGGACAGAAAAGGAGGGACACGGACGGACAGCGCCCAGACGGACGGGCACAGACAGACACGGACAGACACACGGACGGACAGAACAAGAAGTGAACGGACACGAACAAAGGGGAAAGACACGGACTGACGCGGACTGACACCCACCTGGACGTAGCATGCGAGACGCGGACGATACTCACACGGACTGACGGGACTTGGACGGTCCTGCGCGACGGTCGCTCCCTTTCTGTACGGCTTCTCCACCTATCGACATGGACTATAGTCGCCCTTGTGGATCTGGAACAGACTCAACTGAAGTAAAGTTAAGAAGTGAAAAAGAAACTTTTCACCCTTACCTATAGTCCTTTCGCGGCTAACCTGTGGATCACGGAAGAACAGGAGCCGTGGATCGCGGAAGAACAGGAGCCGTCCTTTCGAGCGACCCACGAACATCAGATCGTCGCACATCTGAAAATGGATACGTACCGAATGGTCACGCAAAGGGCTAAGTGTGTTAGTATACTGACTACCGTAATCAGCAACAATAGTACAGTACAACTGCTACAGTAGTCTTATGACAACAGTATAAGTAACTATCCCTACTACATTACAAAAATTTGAGTTAAATAAGATCCCTAACCTTCAATGAGGTGTGCGACGGCGGATCCTCTGTAGAAGAATCCATCCAAGGACCTCTATGCATCTGAAACCAGAAAAATGCAGGTTGAAGAAGCGTGAGCAAATCCTACAGAAGCAGTGGAAAACTGAAAAATAATCCATCAATACCTGTGGCGGTTGTCATGTGCATGGCGCGCGCTGACCCTCGACAGTGGAGTCGACAGCGCAGTCAGCTGAAGACGAGTACAACACGATCGACTTCATAGCTGACACCTCAAGAAGGCATAATGAACATAAAGCATTTTGCGAGGTTTCATCAGTAAAACGTCTGAGAACGAGAAGAATCAGAAGCAATACTGATCTGTAGAAAGTAATGTCGACAAGTAAGAAACAAATAGATGAAAGGTAATGAAATAAAGATGAAATACTCAAGATGAAAGATGGCCAAAGAAGAGAGACCTAGCCATAGATTAACCTGAAAAATCAATGCGGAAATTTTTAGGGTGCGGGTCAGACGAGTTTCGCGCCTTTCATCGACCGGTTACGGTACTGCCCCACTAGATCACACCCCGGGAGGTCTCCTGAAGGCAGGAAATCTCATCCCAACGAACGATCTCGCTGCACATTTGTGATTATAGTTGTCTAGTAAGGGTCACCAACTTTCTCGTAGACAGACGGCTGATGTAGGATGTCAGATAGTACAGCGCCTCAAGGATCGATCATGGGGTAGAAGTCCACGAAGAAAGGAGGGGGCAATAGGTAGCCGATTGAATTGGTTGACCCTGTACCCGCATGCTAGGAGGGTAGGCCCATGCAGCACACGTCCAGCGGTACAACGATAAGTAGACTGAAGTAGAACTTTCAAACTTCCACCATTTTGGGTGTCGTGTTTTTTATGCTTCCGAGAGTCGATTCAGAATTCCTCAGCCCATATCATTCAGTTACAGATATATGCCTGGAAGGCTTTATCAGTGGATTCTCCCTCGATGCCGTGGCACACCCTCATTACAAGTTGGAAACATGGTTACCACTATGTTGGAAGCTCTCTAGAATGACATATTCTTACGAGTCATCTGATATTTGTTGCTATTCAGAAGTGCGACGATTTACTGGACAGCTCGAAAGAAGTTACGGCGCAGTTCCGGCGACGGGAGGGGAAGGGAGAAGGATTTTGCACTCTCGCTGCTTCACTTATTCACATTTACAAGTCT
>MU954416.1:0-12736 GCA_036418165.1 Cooperia oncophora | reverse complement strand
TAAAACATTTTGATTATATTTTGCTGGAAATTCGTTTACCATTCCGGCCTGTGAAGAATTGCAGTGAATCTAGATCTAACAGAGACTAGTTGTTGTTCTCCTAAACTCAACAGTTCTTTCCCTCGAGAGCTCTCCAAAACTGAGCGAGTCAAAAGTGTCTCCAAATCCTATGTCAAAACGGAGAATTTTCGGCGCGCGAATTAACAAAAAGCAAGCCCCCCTTCTACAGCGGGTTGGTGTGCACAGAATAGAGAACAGTAGGTGTAGTATCTTCCTGCGCTGAAATCAACCCCATGGCCGAGAACTTCTAAAAATGGTGGCACCCCGACGGGATATAATTCCCTAAAAAACAGAAGATGCACTTGAAGTGTTCAAGTTTCCGGTTGCACCTCAGGTTTCATGTTTCCTAATCGAAGCAGAAGCAGATCTCGAAAATATTAACTGTGATTACGCACAAAAGCGATAATCTTGCAAAAAAACGCTCTTATTGAAGTATCCTAATTCAAATGAAGTTAAAGGGACGCGTGGTCCCACAACGAAGTGGACGACTTGCGGACGTAAAACTCGTCCCCGTTTTTCCGGGTGTAGGTTTAGGCGGCAGTGATCGGCACTGCCCGTTCGTAGCTGCGTTCGTCTCTATAGCTTCGGGGCGCTGTTGTAATTGTAGCGCGTCGACGCGCACTACATCACATTACAGTGCGTCGTCGCGCGTTGCGCCGCATTACGGATTTCAGATTTCGCCCATTTCACTATCGCTGGCGTCGATCGCTCTGACCGCGCGACCTAGCTGCAGGAGCAATTACGAATGCATTCCGAGTGTGAGACGTCTACCTCTCTGCATTTCAGATTCTACTTCATGACACTTTTTGGCTCTGAAATATTCATTATTGCATGTGAGGGGTTTATCTCTATTTCGCGATATCTTGCATTTTCTCGAGACGATATAATGAGTTGGAGTATCAGTTGTGTTTGGAAGTGGCTATTTGGCATATTGTTAATTTCTGCCACCTATGCTGCTACTTTCTTCTTCTGCCCATTTGAGGTGAGTTTCCCGAATAGTGTTCCTATGTAATCCTGTAGTTAATAACTGTTTTCCCGTTCTAACTGGCCATGAGACGGCGAACTAGATAAGGCGTAGCACCAGTCAAAAAGAAGCACCACTTGAGACCAAGGCGCCATTTTTATTGACTCTTGTTGTTTATTGCCACTTATCTGCTCTTATCATTAGGTATCACTTTCTACCAATCACTACCCAAAACCCTTCAAGCCTGCTAGCTCTAGTTCGCTGTGGATGAAGGGGCGTGTCAGGCAGTGTGTGTGTGTGCCAAGCCTGTTCTCTGGCAACTGTTGAAGCAGGCATGCGGCAAGAACAGCTAGAAAGCGAGTGACACGAACAATATGTTACATTGTCTGCCTTGTCCTTGTCACTTGCTCGCTTTAACAACTGGTGAAGTTGGGCACAGCGCCGAACTCATCCCTCCTGGCACGCCCCCTTCGTCCGCATCTAACTGAACTATATAACGTATTCCAAACAAGGTGCTCCTTTGGTGATACAGATGACATTGACGCGCTCAGTTTTGGCGCTAACATAAGGCATAGAATGAGCCCTTTCCACGGCGTTTTCGTCACTGCTCGTTTTCTTTCTAAGTCGATCATCGATCGATTCCAACTGGCAAGGGAGGCGGCTCTGGTCTGCCCTCTGGCACCGCCCTAAATGGTTGGAAGATATCAGCCATAGTTGGTTTCTATTGCCACTTATCTGCCCTTATCACTGGATACCACTTCCTGTTTCCATATCCATGGCCCGTCGTACTTTCTGTACCACTTTACTTGTCTCGAACTGGCTGAAACAGTATTGCTGCGACGCGTAGAGTAGTACTATTATAGTTCCTCTGACAGCTCAAAACACTTCAACGTTTCCTGAACGGTTCAGACGTATTTAAGCGCCGACAAGAGAACCGTGAGGTTCTCTTTTGGCGTCAATGCTGTCCAATGGGTCAGTGCTTCGATCTTCATTCCCTTCACATTGGCTACCGTATCGTTCTTCTCTTGCGTGTACTGCTATTACAAGGTGGCCACAATCATCAAAGCGTCAAGTACGGTAAGTCCAAGGGAAAACGGCACTCGTGTCTGCATATGTAAGTACTGTCATGATCCCTGCAAAAGGTGGGGATGTGACGGGGGCATATTCTAGAGTGAGGAGTTCTCAGGCTGCGTTCAATCTTTGCGGCAGCGTTCGCCAGCAAACGATAAGCGTTTCAAGCGTCCGTCAGCATCAACGACCAGGAATATAAATATACCTATCAACGACAGCGTCAACCACCTTCCGCCGGCGACCATCAGAGTCTCGAGGGGCCGGGAAAGTAGGGGTATCAATCTAGCGTCTACCGCATCTCTTCTTCTTCTCCCTAGCGTAGTAGTCCGCGCGAAGTCCAGGTCGCTGTTCTTGTTAGACGTCGCCACTTGTTCCGATCCACTGCATCTTCTGCCGTGGCTTTCACTTCAGTGAGGTCCTTCTTGATGACGTCCCTCCATCTTTTCTTTGGGGCTCCTCGTGGTCGCTTGCCCTCTGCTTCGAATTCCAATGCCTTCCTTATTGGGTGGTCCTCAGGCCTTCTCAGCACGTGCCCATACCATCGCAGTCGCTGCTCTCGTGCCTTCAGCTGGATCGGAGCCGTCTGTGTGATCGCCCTGACGTCCTCGTTTCTGACTCTGTCGAGTCGTGTCCAACCGCAGGCCCATCTCAGCATCCTCATTTCAGCTGAGTGGAGCTGCCTTTCATGGTTCTTGCAGATGGGCCAGCACTCACTGCCGTAGAGCATTGTAGGCCTTACCACCGCCCGGTACACCTTGCCCTTGAGCGTTCTCGAGCACCGCCGGTCGCACAGGATGCCAGTGGACTCCCTCCATTTCATCCAGGCTGCGTTGATTCGGGTCTTCACCGCCTGGTCCACGCTGCCATCAGCTGCTAGGTCGCTCCCCAGGTACTGGAAGTCCTCGACCCTTTCGATGCTCTCGCCATGGCGGTCTACGATGAGTTCGGTGCACTCTTCGGAGCTCAGGAACTTGGTCTTCTTCACGTTCAACCGGAGTCCATTCTCAGCGAGCACATCCTGCCACCGCTGCACCTTGTCCTGGAGTTCCTCCCTGCTGTCCGCTATCAGGGCGATGTCGTCAGCGTAGAGGATGGTTTTCAGTGGTCCCTCCATGAGTTCTTTTGCCATGACATCTAGAGTCAGGAGGAAGAGGAACGGGCTGAGGGCTGATCCTTGGTGTACCCCAACCGTGATGTTTACCTCTTTCGTCAAACCGTGCGTACAGCTGCTTTAGCCCCATCGTACATATCCTTCACTATGGAGACTAGGTGCTCCGGAACGTTACGTTCTCTCAGCGCTCTCCAGAGTACAGGCCGAGGCAGGCGGTCTTCTCAAGGTCCAGGAAGGCTAGGTAGCAGGGTCGCCGCTTCTCTCGGTACTTCTCCATCAGCTGTCTGGCGATGAAGATGGCGTCAGTGGTGGACCTTTCGGGCATGAAGCCGAACTGTTCCTGCGAGATAGGGACAAGTTCCCTCAGCCTAGTGTTGACCAGGCGCTCGTACAGCTTCATGGTATGGGGAGTCAACTTGATGCCGCGGTAGTTGGAGCACTCCGTCGCGTCCCCTTTCTGTTTGAATGAAGCGATGCGGCTGCTCCTCCACGCATCTGGCATCCTTCCTTCAGCCGTCACGTTGTTTAGGAAGTCTGTTAGCCAACTCACCCCCAGCTCCCAGAGCCGTCCATGCCTCTATCGGTACCCAGTCTGGACCCACTGCTTTCCCAACTTTCATTCTCCCTAGCTCACGGCGGACTTCATCCTCTGTCCAGGGAGTGATGGGGCCTGCCGTCGCCTCTATCTGTGGGCTGTCCTTGCGGGGAATTCTTCGTTCAGTAGTCCCTCGAAGTATTCTTCCCACCTCTTTCTGACTTCGGCTGGTTTCCTGAGAATGGCCCCGTTGCTGCTCTTCACAGTCTTTACGACCCTGATGTCCTGAGCGCGCGATGCCGAGCTTTAGCCAGGCGGAAGACGAACTTGTCCCCTTCTCGGCCTTCCAGCTTGTCGTACAGGGGTCCATTTCCGTATTCTTGGCCTTAGCAAACGGCTGCCTTGGCGAGTCGCTTGCAGCTCTTGTAGGCGTAGTCTTCTGGGCTCCGTGTCTTTTGCCAGCGTTTGTATGCTTCCTTCTTCTGCTTGACGATCCTCTGGACTTCCTCGTTCCAGAACCAGGCTGCCTTGTCTCCTCTGATACCATCGCGCTCTCCAAGGAACAGGCTGCGTAGGTCCAGGTGTCCTGGACTGGTCCGTGTGGGTCTGGGAGCCCAGCCTCCAGTATTCTTCGGCCGAGGCTATCCTTTTCTACCTTGCGCATTTTCCACCACCGAATTCTTCGCTCTGCTCTCACCCTTGTCTTCTTGGGGAGGTCTATGGCGATGTCTGCCAGGAGAGGCCTGTGCTGAGGGCCCAGCTCTTCCCCAGGCAGTACCTTGATATCCTTGACGGTTTTGAGAGACGATCTTCTGACCAGGACATGGTCGATTTCCGTTTGTCCTCCACTGCTGTAGGTTACCTTTTGGGTCCTCCTTTTCGCGAAGAAGGTGCTGCAGATTGCTAAGTCGTGGGCTGTTGCTAGGTCAAGGATTCGTCCTCCCTCAGCGTTCTTTGTCCCTATTCCTTGACCTCCGTGCACCCTTTCTAGACCCCTTCTGTCCCTCCCAACATGGCCATTCAGATCTCCAGCTATGGTGAGATAGTCCTCTTCCGGAACCGATCTTATGGCCTCGTCCAGGGTCAGGTAGAACTCATCCTTTTCCGCCTCGGAGCAGCCGGATTGTGGTGCGTACACGGTCAGTACGGTCCAGTACCCTTCCTTCGTGTCCATTCTCACTCCCATGATCCGATCACTGATTCTGTTCACAGAAGAGACGCAGTCCTTCAGGGATTCTGCCACCGCTATGGCCACGCCATTCCGTTTGGTGTCTGCTCCATTGTAGAAGAGTTTGACGCCTTCTCCAATCTCGCGGGCCTTCGCACCCTTCCATCGCGTTTCCTGAAGGCATAGGACTTGGATATTCCTTCGTCTCATGAGGTCGGCAACCTCACGAGAGACTTCCCGGTAGGCGACCCCACGTTTCAGGTCCATTTCGAATAGCTTCTCTTTAGCGAGGTCATTCACCCTGCGATAGCTGCTGCATGCTGACCCCAGAACTCGGGCGAGTGTTCTGTGGCGCTACTTCCGGTGACGTCAGCGTCTACCGCCATCTCACAAGCGTCTATTAAGCGTCAGTAAGCGGCACCAGCATCTTGGAGGTATTAGGAAAATATGGGTATATGTCGAACATATACATCGTCTAGTCAGGCGACGCACGCAGCGTCGGGAGAACGAATTATAGTTAGTTAGTACGGTCAGCCAGTTTCGGGACAGTTGGGGACATCTTGCACTTTACAGTGCTTCACTACTTCGGTTTAGCGAAGTCTCACTTACTGGTGGAACTTGTGAGGTTTTGCTGAAGCTGGAAGGCTGTCGATAACATGGTAAAAACTTGTCAGACCACAGAAAGGCTGTCTGGATGTGTCGACACATCGATGGGAAGAAAAACGCTTTCCCTCCCCCTTCCGTCGCCAAACTGCGCCGTACGTTGCGCCTGCACACGCCAACAATTCTACCGGAGCCGATATCAGCTGCTCCTTTCTCCAGCTTCTCCATACTCTACAGCAGTCCTAGCTGGTCCTATTCCCATATCCAAATCGCTCGGACTGCTGTGACGCTAGATTGATATGCAGATATCCATTATTTACTGCCACTCTGTGGATGTCGCCAGCGGACGATGGTCGACGCTGGTAGACGCTCGACGCCGCCATTTGCGATCGATATCTATACTTTTCTAGTAGCTACGCTGGAAGGTCTGAAGCGGTGATGGGTTGCCTGTCCGCGCAGAACGTATGAATGCTCCTGCTCTATCGGCTCAGGAATGGCATCATGCAGTGAGGAAGGGCGCTCTGGCTCGACTGAATCTCGCGCGCTCAGCACGCCTGATAGTGTAGCGAGGAGTGTCGTATCTAGGGCGCGAGAGTTCTGAGTAGTTTATCGAGTGAAAGCGAGTTCTTGAATTGATAAGCACATCATTCCCTTTTAAGGGCCTAACAAGGAAGATAGTGGCAAGGATGTGCTTGTCCTCGACGCTATATATTGCTGTTGTATGAGAAGAGGGGGGGAGGAGGACAAGCAATACAACTACGTCCTCAGCACTATCGGTATTCTACCTATTTGAGGCGCATTTTTTGTCTGTTATTGTACGACATTGGCAAACATACTGTGTCCCATACTGGCTTCGGAATCGATGCTTATGCCTTTCTCTTGTGTTCTACTATAACGTGAAAGTAGTAGGTTCACAGTTCTTTGCTTACTTGTCGAGCACAATCTTCCAGGCTTCATTAAATTAGTATTAGGGTTGTTCGAGAAAGTCCTGGCGTAACTTTGACTGAATTGTTCTAAGGAAAAAGACGAAATAATATTTTGGAATGTTTATCTATGTGGAGATTGTCCTCTGGGTTTCTGTACATGGGGTATATCATGAGCTGATGAAGTTTCAAGCGTTAAAGTCCTCCAGATGATCGACGGACTTCTGACCTGTCCCATATTAATGAAATTCCTGGTAAGGGCACTTCGCGTAGTCAAGGAACTGACAACTACTTGTCTGCTAGGAGGGATTATGGCTTGCATGGCCAGATGAGCTTTTGGTCATCTCGCTATTACTGGACTTTCACTCATAGTTAGGCAATGTATAGGTCGGCTCAGAATGACGTGTGCATTTTCTCAGCTTTTTTGAGGCAGCGCTCTGACGTAACCACCGGTAAGTTGGCGACCTCTCTAGGCTCCATCTGACTGACAACTGCCATGCTTCTCCTCAATCTCGGTTATCGGAAAAAATTTTTTGTTAAGGATGCCTCATAGACTGACAAGTCATACCGAATGACGGTGACTGGAAGTGGTTTCTTCCTTGTACAGCAGCGGTAGGAACTTTTTTGTGAGATCTGTGGTGCGAGTTGGTGGATCCTTGCGTACATCAGGCACATATGCCTTGGGCAGGATCTCTCCCAAATAAAAAGTAGTTGCTTAGCCAAAGAGAAGATGTGCATGGGATAAAGATTTCAGTGTGTTATTGGTGGGACTTCCAAGCGGTATCACTGGATACCAGCACCGTTGTAAGGACCACAGTCCACCTTAATCGACTTCAAAATATGGATGACGTCACGCTTGAATTCATTCAGAAATACTCAATTTTCTACTACTCGGTAAATGCGAGATACGCTTATGGGGATTCAGGTTACGCCAAAAGATCATGCATTTCGATCAGAGAATGCGACCGTACTCAGGTTATTTAACAAAGTTAGCAGCCTCTAATTACCACCTCCTTTGGTCACTATCGCATCCTTCACAAAGCAAAAGTTCCGAAAATCAACCTCAACTCGAGAATGAGGTCCACCTCTTCTTTTTACCACAGTTGCCGTAGTTCTATGAGAATGGAAATGAGAAGCTGTGCAAAAAGGGCACTAGTTCGCTAGTAGTCAAATGGTAGTTTGAGATGTCTTTACTGACCAGAAATTTGAGTTTCGAAAAAATGTGGTCAAGTGTTCGCAGGATGCTTTATCGAACAACCTAATACCTTAATGTTCATCTCCAGGCGAAAGACCTCATCCTTCTATTGTCCTGAAATTGTTTGTGCACTGGATACTATTTGGGGAGCCTCTAGGCATGGATGCTGAAAGCACCTAAGCACGCCAGTTGCAGCATCGGGATCGTGTGAAATGTGTGTGCAGTACCACCCCCCCTCTGGAACGAGGTGTCCGTAGAATCCTGCCCACATATAATGAGAAAAGAGTCGGAACCCCACCCCTTCTCAACACCTACCTACAGAATCCATATTTTCCGAGTTTTTCACCCAATTTTGGCTCTTGAGCGGGGGGGGGGGTGGATGTAGTAGGATATATAGTACTCACGAAATAGGACAAAATCACGAAACGACAGCAACCGGGAAAAGTTTTTCCAACCGGCGAATTTCTCTCGAAGACACATAAGACCCTCTTCCCTCTCCGAACAACGACCAAACACGACCCTTCCTCCCCAACGGTAAAGTACGACCCCCCCCCATGTCTTTCACACAACGATGCTGTACCCTGACCCCGAATGAAGGGATAGCTCGACACCTTAATAAGTGCGATTACCAGATTGCTTCACCGCGAAAGCACCTGATGCTTAGGCACCAAAACTGCCGCCGCTTAACAAATGCTGGTGTTTGTGACCGTACAGTAAGAACTCTGCTTCAAGCAAATGCAGCATTCGTGCTCGGGGGACAAGGAGTTTTTGGGGTAAGCTTTTGGCTGAATTCTCGCTATCAGTATATTTTGATCAAAGTGTAGCTTGAATGCTGAAGACTCGGCCGAAAAGTCTGATAAAAAGGCGACTGGCCGCAGACTAGGATTTTGACTCGCATGGGAGGAATTAGGGTTCTGAGCTGCCTCCCAACCACATGCATCAAGCCAACTCCGCTTGTAAACGCCTGGTACGTTGTACATTCTTACTGATGGAGTCAATGCAATGGCGATTTCAGTCTGGATCGCATTCTGGAGAAGATTCTCGAGTTACCAATAACCTCCGTAAGTTTTCATGCTAAGAATCTTCCATAGATCCTATTTTGTGAGTAATATAGTAAGGCACTAAAGCCGGCAGATGTCCACGAACGATCGTACATCTACACTACCTTACTTGTTACGCCGAAACCGATAAACCTTCTATATTTGGGGGGCGCGTGATAAAGTGATGTTAGGACTGAGTTATTGGTTCTTTTATAACGATGGGAGATACTTGCTGATTACCAGTGATAGGGAGTGATGATTGTATACATATTTGCAGGCATTTTGATTGGTACATGTGGAAATCCGTGGATTCTTCTTGCACTCTTTCCCATGGTGTGTAAATTACCGTATGCCCGTATAATTAATGTGCAATTAATAAGCCTTTTCAGGTAAGAAATGAGGCTTTTCCGTGTTTCAACTACAAGAAGCCAACTCCTATCGTCGCTGTTGCCACAACAACGTAAACCTGATCCACCTCCTTTACATGACCCATTTCATGATAATTAAGGAGTATTCATGTTGCAACTTACTAGACGAATAGCTCCATTGTGATTGAACTAATGCAAAAAAATTTGTACTCGTCGATGCTTTAAAGGCAATTCCGGCGACCAACATTTCTAGGTGATAGAGTTCAAAAAAAGAATATGCGCACGTGTGTTGTAGAACTCACCAAGAAAAGAGGAACTCTAAAACCGCCCGCAATAGGCGCTCTCTTTATTGCTATTGTCGTGATCACCGGACGAGCATAAGATGATCAAGATCAATTGTGGTCTGCAAAAGGCGACGATACAGTGACTGGAGAGGAGAGGGACCAGAAAACGGCCGGTGAGAGAGCACAGTGGCATCTTCACTATGACACGTTCGACGCAGGCCGGCATGGGCCTATTGGGTGCCAATGGGCCTAAAATCGATGCGTTTTGCTTTCTGGTTGCTAGTTTTCGACTTTTTTGTACAGTACAGCCTCTGCGGGTGCCTACCTGTTCACCCTGCACAATCCAGAGGTTTTAGCCTTAATTTATCGCGAACCGTGCCTTTAAAAGGAACACAGTACATTTCGAAGAGACAATAGCGAACTGCTTCGCAGTGATGGGCCCATATTGATGTTGCAGTTAGAGGCGATGACATGACTGAAGCACCGTTCAGACTCCGCGATGACACTCTGTAACGTGCTACAACGCGCGCCTACGAGCTACCCTTGCAGCCGGGCTCCAATACTTCGATGAGAACACAGCCGTAGAACCAAAAAACCTAGTTTAGAGAGCAATCACAGTGTAAGTCAACCACTCACTATAAAAACTGTACACACGTCCAGGGCAGGCCAACTCTCGTTGCACTACATAGGTGCCAGAAATTATTGTGTATCCAATGTTTTCATAAAAAACACAAGTCGTGCCTTCTATAGGTTCAGGATCCTTCATCTTATATTTTTTTATCATTATCAATATTGTATTTGTCTGTATTTGTTGGGAAAGAGTTGAAGAGCAAACCATTCCAAAGTTGAGGAGCAAACCACTTCAAACAATTGGTGTCCTTTTCACAGGAAATCTTTGCTAAACTATAGTGTACTTAATTATTAGATGGACCACGCGTTGTACGAGTATACTAAGGACTGAACTATAGAATGAATATGAGAAACTAAACAAAAAACCATGCACTGGTGAAAGATATGGATTTGTTGATCGTGATTCGTATACAATTCACGCGGTCCCACGTGGCCTACAAAGCGTGCATTAAGTGCGTATCACGCGGTCGTCAATGTGTTAAAGAGAGGACAGCAATTCAGGAGCGTACCAGATGGGATGATCGAGAAAAGGGGACCTCCTGTCGCTTCCCTCATTTCGTTATTCTGCCATAATTCTCGAAGCAGTACGGCTGCCGCTGATCGATACTAATTCTCCGTCTGTGGCACTGATGCTGTCCTGTCAATGGTAGCACGTTGACGCGATACAGCGCAAACAGCGCGTCATCGCAGAGTCTGAGCGCTACCTACGCACACTATCGCGGGTAGCTCCAGCAAGTCGCAGCAGTCTGCGCGATCCCAGGTCCTACACTGCTGCTACCGGTCTTTCTTTCATTTCTCTCTTTCAGAGGTTCGCGGCACTACGAGACCCGCCACAACTGACTTTATTGCCTTTGTCCTCCACATCTTGGAGATGTAAGAGGACGTGGCTGCATACCTCAGAAGACTGTAATGTGCTTTTAGTGGAGTGTTGCCGTTCTGGATCAATTGCAGTTGCGTCCCAAGCACTAGGTATTATGACAGCTTTCTCGAAGAAGGTAATTCACGGAAAAACAAATCAGGTTTTGGTTGTAGCTCATCATTTAGCCTACCACCACACCGATAGGCAGCTTGTGACGCTTCTTCCTCTGCGGGCTTTCAGGACAAGTAATGCAACTGCCTCAATAACATAATTACGGTTCCAGTTTGGAAAAGACGTGGGACAACCTCGGAAAAAGACAAACGTCAGAAACCTACTCAGTGAATTTGACGCCTTCCAACTGCTCGAGGATCGGACGAGAGTAACTACTATCAGGATTACGCAGCTGTGGATTACTGAAGAGAGTGTTGTTCATAGGAGCCTTCCTTCTAGTGTTGTTGAAAAGAAGGAGGGTGCTGGTGCAGGAGTACCCCGAATGCGTGGTGCAGGAGTACCCCAATGTCCTTCACAAGTTATAAGTTGAACTACCCACGCACAGACTTGCAAGTTTAGCGAGACTGTCTCGACGTTCGTTATTCGCGGCGCGTTACGTGTCATCGCACTTTTTGATAGCAAAGAAAATAGACCTTTCGGAAGCACTTCTTTAATGTGTCAGACTTTTAGTGGTCTGCTGGAGCCCATGCAGTAAAAAAATAAATGGCACAGTAGAAGATACTGAAAGCTGTGTAGGTGAACATGGACTTTCGCCCTCCCAATGCGGCGGAGTGGTGACGATTTTGAAGCATGTGTTGAATGCTTCTGAAGTATGTGTTGAAGCTCTCTTCAGAAAAGTGTGGCTTTATTTTTATTGATTTGCAAATGTCTGTTTACTTCTTCTTCTTTCCGCCAGCACACCAGCACATTCCGTGTCCAGCGAAAGCGAACACCTCAAAAAGGAGTAAGTAGTGTGGAACAAATGTATTCTTATAAAATGGAACGTCTTCGCTCTGAAAAACACCCGAACTTATACCTCCACTGATTAAGAGCCGAAGATCGTTCTATCTAGGTTTTTCAAAATTCGTAGGAGTCAACGTACCAGGAGAAGGGCGAACAAGCTACACAAAGACAATGCTTTCATGATCGTACCGGAATACGTATGAGTAAGAGTCGTGAGTTGAGAAGGTGAGCGAAACCAGCGGTTCTTCTAGTGGGTGTTCCCTTTTATGCGATGAACCTCATCTGCCAAACGCTGGCTCCTAATGGTTGTTAAATGATCATTTCCATTAGGTGATCACTAAAAACGTCCATTAGGAGCCATCCGTATGATAATCGTACCAATTTTGATGTCTTTCAAAATAGTCTCCTTATCGCAAAATGTTGCATAAGCATATCAGCAAAAAATGTTGCTAAAAGCATCTCGTCAAATTGTGGCTGAATCCCTTCTCCCTTATGGGCAATGGAAGGGCATTTTGGCAAACTTGATGGATGATTATGAGTGCTGTGTCCCTCACGTAAATCGTACGCGTATGCGTGACATTTTTCTGCATTGCTCAAGGAGAAAAGCTGCCTGCAGAACTGTAACAGACAGAAGAAATTTTTGCTGTATTGCTGATGGCACTCAAATGTGATAGCGTTGGATACTCGGAAGCTCAGTTTCTTCCTACTGCCCAACAATTTGCACTCGCGCACAGTGGAGACGACGCGTCGAAAAATCATTTGTTTCGGTCAGGGAATACAGCGAAACCGTCTTATTTATCACGCTTTATACCTTTTGACTACTTGGGACCGGCGCTATGAATTTCGTGACAGACAGACAGACGCACACACACACACACACACACACACTTACAGACATACTTAGCGGATTATATATAGTAGGATTCACTGAAGCGTTCCTCCAACGTGCTAGAATTGCCCAGTTGGTTCGC
>MU954415.1:0-10117 GCA_036418165.1 Cooperia oncophora | reverse complement strand
TCCAACGCTCAGGCGAGGAGCCCGGTTTGCCCAACGCTCCATCGCCAGTCGTGGGATAGCTGCAGTACGCCCAAGTGAAACCCTACCCCGAAAGTGACGAAATTGGCAGTTGCGGTGGTCCAACATTTAGCCGTGGAGCACTGTCAGTCGCAATGACTGAACAGCTTTATTCGCAAAGTATGAACGCAGCCATAGACTTGTGGGATGTTTTGCACGCTCAAATCGAGAACTCTGTTTTATTCACAGCACCCACGTTTTCCAGGACTATTTTAGTAGAGGAGGGATGGAAAGGCAAGCGGCGGCGCGGCCAGGTTCACTCAATCCTTTGTCGTTGTTCTGACGATGAGACCAGGTCGCGCGTACTTTGTGTTCTGCCCCCCCCCCCCTAAGGCCCAGCCGTGGTTTTCGTATTCTTATAAGTTCATTGTGTACTCATACTTATAACTCCAAGAACTTTATCAGTAAGTGATACAAATATTACAAAAGTATTCATCACAGACACTTCTTTTGTATAAAAACATATTTAAATGTTGAATACTTGTCGCTTTTCATGAATAATTAAACACGCACTCATAGTTTATACGGCCGTTGTTGAACCTGAAACGGAAGTATTCAGAGCACAATTGACTGAGGGTGTACAGTGCATATGCAACTGCTTTGGAAGGGAAGTGTCCACGGACCTGGCTGTGAGCGCAAAAGCGGCAGACAGTCTTTTCAGGCAGAAAGAGTTGAAACCCGATATTGTCTTGTGCCGTCTGCCTTCTCCTACATGTTGCTTTCGTCTCGCCTGAACTGGCGAGTATCTACCGCCACCGCGCTCACGACTAAGTTTGTGAGCACGCCCCTCCAACACCGAGATATGGACTGTACATGGAAAACAATAAATTCAGCACCTTAGGCAAAAATCACTGCTGATACATCTGACGCGGTTTCCTGTATCGCTTCCATCCATGCACCCGTGATGTTCACCTTTTCGCGGAGAAATCGATTGACGTCATCCCACATTTTTCTCTCGCAAAATATACCCTTGGAAAAAGTTTTAGTTATTTTCGCTTTACTACTGCTCACCAGTAAGTCCACATTGGTAGTTATAAAACGAGAGCTACGCTTCCATTCAGAAGGTTGAGGGGTGGAGTCCGTGAGAGGGGCGGGAAAGCCGTCTTCAGTTCGCCGTGGTTAGTCGTTCGTGAGTTTACAAGTCACTATCAAGAGGTAACGAGTTGCCACTTTGGTTTTGAATGGCAAAAGGGCGGGACCTGTGAAGTGGGGCGGTTCGTGACCTCTGGGTTGCCGTGATCCTACTTCAAAGGCGTTTCTCAAGTAAACGGCATGAAATTACTCCTCCAGCAGATATTATCTTTTAAGAACTTCCTTGCATACCAGAACTGGGAACGGCATACCTGATGGCTGGCAGGAATGAGGAACAGTTCGCTGTTTGCTATCCTTTCCTTCATAGCAAGACCGTGGTGATGATCTACGATCGCATCGTCCTGGCCGTGGCAGACGAGCGTCGGACATTTGATGTTCTCTGCCTTGTCGTAACTGAAAACCAGCTGCAATGTTCACTAGTCTAATGTCTACGATGGCATCATCAGAGACATCATTCTTTGGGATGCGCCACGCACTTGATTTCCTTCAGTTTATCGGGATATGGCCATCTGACAGCGACCTGTAGAGATGGTTTCGAACTGTTAAAGACACATTTCGCGAACATGGAATAGGCGTACGCTGTCAACGATCGTGGTTATCTCATTGGTGCGCCTCACTTCTTTGCCATATCGGAAGGAGCGGCGCACCAGTGAGAAAGGCGCAGTGGTTGTTAGTCTTTCTCGCCCATCCGATCTGCACGAAATATGACTTTTATTGAATTCATCGCGAGCTGGCCACTAGCCTGGTGTGAAGCATTACTTCCCAGTCGCGGCGAAGTAGTCGTTGCAGGTGCGATAACGTATGCTGCATTCGCTCTAGGACCCATCATCAACGTAGCAGTGTTGCGGCGCGTCGACTCGCCCTGCGTCTGCGTCTCTCGAGTCAACTAGCATTCTCTGTGTCTGTCTAGACAACTATCTAGGGATTGAACTGCTTTAAGGCAGCGTTTCACACTTGTAGCTGCTACATGCGTCCGCGCACTGCGTCGCGCTAGCACGTGCGGCGGACACTGGAGTTCGGTAACAACTGATAGGGCCAACAGTTTAGCCGACTCGCTTTTATGTTTTTTCTTCTTATATCATCCTGCTTCTGCTTTGTTTCAATATTTCGTGAATAGTGGAGCTCCGCTGTTTCTACTTTATCACATTTTGTGTATTTTGGGAATACAAAGACTGTGGTAATTGTTTTATTTATCGTTCTACTATTAAGTTATTGTTCACCGTTGCCTTGATATTTGATGGCTTTGCTTGATGTCTTGCAGTGCTGCGTCGTTTTGATCCCGATTGCGAAACTACATTAAAATGTGATAAAGTAGAAAACAGAGCTCATATTAGATGAATATTAGGAACAAAGAGAAGAGGATTGAATACAGAAAGAAATGAATCGAATCCAGTAGAGTGCCGCTTATCAATTATGGGGCGAAATCTGCTTTTAGAGTTTGCCCCCAATCTCTGCCTGGATCACAGGAAAAAGATTTATGCCGGTTTTCGAGGCATTCACAGCCAACAAAGCCTGACAGTTTCTTGTACTTTTTTTGGCCTAGGAGAGTATCAGTATTGAGTCGCATTTGTCGGCAGCAGAAAAAAATGGCCTCATCTCCCACAACAGGCACGCGAAGACTGTCTGATCACCAATGCGTTAGCACAATGCAAACAAGAAGTTCCTTCATGGTTCTTGTGTCTCCGGTAAAAAACATGCATGCGTGTTTTTAGGTGGCGCGAGTACTCTTTGGGTGTTTTTTGCAGAAAATGCTCTTAATAGGACAGAAGGACACTGTTACGCTAAAAGCAGTACCAGAAAAATAGTGACTAATGGAGTAACTGTCAAGGACGGTCAGATAGTTACAGCTGTATCAGTCTCACCTTTCCGTGAATTCCTCAAGAAAACTCCAACAACCTTCCTACTTTTCTCTGTAAGCAACTCTAATCATCCTAACGTTGAATGCAGTACGTTGCCCGAGCGGCCGTAAAGCGCTACGCTGTAGCGCTACGCTGTAGCGCGACGCAGTAGCGCGACGCTGTAGCGCGACGCAGTAGCGCGACGCAGTAGCGCGACGCTGTAGCGCGACGCTGTAGCGCGACGCTGTAGCGCGACGCAGTAGCGCGACGCTGTAGCGCTACAAGTGTGAACGCTGCCTTATACGCTGAGCGATGTCTGCGACGGAGAACTCTCCACACCGCCTGCCACTGCAAGCCGAAGACGTTCTAATACAATGCCACATAAGATCAGTGGCGCGCGCAATTTCGAGACGTTTTGCCTTTACCGCACGTTATAAAGAGCTGTATTCCATTGCTCAGTTCTTTGAAACATGGTCCGCCCAGATCGATTCCGTGATATTTGGACCGGCGAGGATAACTCGCATAGGAGGTGACAGGAGCTATAAGCACGCATGGAGGCAAGCCTTAACGAGATCGCTGAGTCATGACGCTCTTGACGCCTTGAACGGGTGGAGAGTCTGGCGGGATTTGGAAGGGGCATTGCACGTTCGCTAGTTTATTTTGCTGGTTCCTGTTGAATTACACGTCTCACCTTCGTGAGACCTGTTGGCTCCAGTCAACTGTAGATGAAGCTCTTGTTATTGCACAGCTTTAACAGGATCTTCAACAGGACTCTCACGGACATCGCCAGGGATTGACAAGAAACCAGCAAAATGCCCCACCAAGCCAAATCGCGCCTACAGTTGTTAGAATGCTTTCCTTCTGAAAGAATGGTGAAAATTATTTAAGGGAGACAATCGGTGTTCATTGTTTCTAGTAGCAAAATATGTGTAAATCCTCCTGTGCTCAAATTCCAACCGCAGCCTAGATCGTCTGAGCGAGCATGGGTGCAGGCCATAAATGACGGCTTATCTGGCACTGTTCCCATGCAATGGCAGCTCGCCATAGGTGGCAACAACTGGTGGAAAAGAGCTTGTAAAACTACTTACACAGAAAACGCCTCAAACAGAAAACGATCAGCTTCCCGTCTTTAGGGCTGTCCTGTTCGCGTTCGGGTGCAATTAGTCGGCCTTGATCACCTGCTGAGGGCAGGAACTGGTCGCGCCAAATCGCGCGCCGCGACTTGCGCACGTGAACTGCGGAGGAACAAATGCTACAATACCCGTTCTAATGCCGGGTTACATTCAACTCACATCGGGTGTTATCGATGCAATGTGCACCATAGCGGCTGTACCCAAGCTGAATCCTATTAGAACAATGTCTTTAGGGGCATAGCCCAAGTCTTCGATCGCGTACCTGGAACATTCAATGATCTGAAGGGATGAAGCTTCTACTGCTGGGAAGACTTTAACCCAAGGAAACAAGTAGTGAAGCCTCACTTGTAACCTCTTCACAACCTATCGTAGACGCTTTGATCTGTGGCTTTTTCCAGTCACTGACACCATCAGCCAGAGCATAGTCAAATACAAGCATACATCGCATTTGAGAAAGTCGGCTATGTCAGCCTATAACGTTTCTCACAAGTAGTTAAGGTCAAATACAGTTCTGAAACTCTCTTGAAGGTGCGTTACGCGACACTCCAGCGTCAAGCGGTAAGCGAAAATCGCCGAATGGAAGAATCGGGTCAGAACCACACGCACGGAAACAGGAAACTGGTCGTCTGGTGGAAACCCCGTGCCATAGCTATCTCAACGCCGCTTACCGTTGAATTTTGTATGCTACTCTCCATGCTCCTAATTCCAGAGAGGAAGGGGTGATAGGCGAATGCTTCCAGGGAAAATAGTTGGTAGTGAAGAAGCACTTCACAAAGTTCGGATCCATGAGCATACAGCACCCGATATCGGAGCTGTTCGGCTGGGCAAAGATGATCAGTTTCGGTGATCGAGTTCTGAACGTTTTTTTGCTTACTTTTGGTGTGATGTGACTAGGTAATGAAGTAAAATGTAGTAGTCCAATCACGTACTAATATTATATAACGGCAAACGTCTTTGTTGTCTCTTGTCTGTCTGTCCGGAAATTCGGCATCACCTGAAGAACCAGTTGGAGGCGCCGGGTCAAGGGTGGGTTGGGTAGGGCATGGGTCTAGATGTACGGAACACACATGAACTGAGCTAAGCTCCGCCCACTGTGGGCGGGGCATGCGCACAGTTGTGAGCTACATAGTTCAAAAATTCGTAGTTCGGTTCTAGAAGATCCCGGAGAGCGGAAATTGTGGGAAACGATAAGCAGTCAGTTGGCGGATGAAATGAGGGAGTCACATCCATGATGGGCGCGAGGCGTGCTATAGGTGGGCGATGCTCGCTACAAAACTTTTAAAAATGAGTTCGTTCAGGAAGATCACCGAGAAGGCCGGAAATTGGGGAAACGATAGGCAAACAGTTGGCGGACGCAATGAATGAAGCACACCTGCGATGGGCAGGGCGTTCGCCGAAGTAAACGGTGCCCGGGATAAAAACCCTCAAAATATATCCGAAAAACTCCAGGAAATGGGAAGTAAGTGAAACTGAGCAATGGTTGCGCAGATGAAGTTAGTTAGGGATAACCGTAGCGAGTATACCAAATGGTTGGTGCCGTCGCCAACAGTTCATAATTCGGTTCCCAAAAACACAATTGTGGCATAATCGTGAATGGGGTATGTGCCATAGTGTATGGGAGTCAAAATCAAGGGTTCGTAAATCAGTATGTTTATTTATTTGTTTATTTACCTATTACTTACTGCACAACAATTTAGGTAAATGCATATTCCTACTCACTTATATACCACTAATCATCCAATCCGACCAGACGACAGATCGACTATAGACACATAGTTTCACAGTTGTTTACATTTCAGGGACTTGCTGGACTCTATCACACCATATATAAACGCAACGTCTAGTTGTTTGTCTGTTTGTCTGTGTCCGAAATTCGGCATGCCCTGAAGAAGCCTATTGGAGCGCCGGGTCAAGGGTGGGTTGGGTAGGGCATGGGTCTAGATGTACGGAACACACATGAACTGAGCTAAGCTCCGCCCACTGTGGGCGGGGCATGCGCACAGTTGTGAGTTACATAGTTCAAAAATTCGTAGTTTGGTCTAAGAAGATCCCGGAGAGCGGAAATTGTGGGAAACGATAAGCAGTCAGTTGGCGGATGAAATGAGGGAGTCACATCCATGATGGGCGAGGCGTGCTATAGGTGGGCGGTGCTCGCTACAAAACTTTTAAAAATTCGTAGTTCGGTTCCAGAAGATCCCGAAGAGCGGAAATTGGGGAACGAAGCAAACCATTGGCGACAGCATGAAATGAAGCACACTCTGCGAATGGGCAGGCGTTGCCGAAGTAAACGTGGCGCGGGAATAAAAACCGCAAAATATTCGAAAAACTTCCAGGAAATGGGAAGTAAGTGAAACTGAGCAATGGTTGCGCAGATGAAGTTAGTTAGGGATAACCGTAGCGAGTATACCAAATGGTTGGTGCCGTCGCCAACAGTTCATAATTCGGTTCCCAAAAACACATTGTGGCATAATCGTGAATGGGGTATGTGCCATAGTGTATGGGAGTCAAAAATCAAAGGTCGTAAATCAGTAGTTATTTATTTGTTTATTACTATACTTCACCGCAAACAATTTAGGTAAATTGCGATCTCCTACTTCACTTTTTATAACTAATCATCCAAATACCCGACAGACCACAGATCGACTATAAACAGTAGTCTTAACAAACAGTTGTTTAAGCGATTGAGCGGTACTTGCTGACCTCTATCACACTAATGATATAAATCGCAACGTGTTTGTTTGTCTGTTTGTCTGTCTGTCCGGAAATTCGGCATCACCTGAAGAACCAGTTGGAGGCGCCGGGTCAAGGGTGGGTTGGGTAGGGCATGGGTCTAGATGTACGGAACACACATGAACTGAGCTAAGCTCCGCCCACTGTGGGCGTGGCTATGCGCAACAGCTGTGAAGTTACCATATTCCAAAAAATCGTATTTCGGTTCTAGAAAGAATTCCCGCGGAGAGCGAGAAATTGTGGGAAACGATAAGCAGTCAGTTGGCGGATGAAATGAGGGAGTCACATCCATGATGGGCGAGGCGTGCTATAGGTGGGCGGTGCTCGCTACAAAACTTTTAAAAATTCGTAGTTCGGTTCCAGAAGATCCCGAAGAGCGGAAATTGGGGAAACGATAGGCAAACAGTTGGCGGACGCAATGAATGAAGCACACCTGCGATGGGCAGGGCGTTCGCCGAAGTAAACGGTGCCCGGGATAAAAACCCTCAAAATATATCCGAAAAACTCCAGGAAATGGGAAGTAAGTGAAACTGAGCAATGGTTGCGCAGATGAAGTTAGTTAGGGATAACCGTAGCGAGTATACCATGGTGGTGCGCGTCCCAAAGTTCATAAATTTGGTTCCCAAAAAACACAGTTGTGCATAATCGGAATGGGGTAGGCCATAGTGTATGGGAGTCAAACCCTACCCACCCGGTCCCGTACCCATATCGCTTTATATTTGTCTTATTGTTACGCTATTATCAGCTGCAAGGCCCCCCACAACCTCTCTTAGGATAATGCATATCCTGGACTTCACTTTCTTAGCCTATCATCCCAATACCTCTCACCGCGCCCTGTGATCGACTAGAACGTATCTACAGTTTTACCATTTGGAGGGTACTTGCTGACCTCTATCACTACTATATATAAACGGCAACGTCTGTACGTTTGTCTGTTTGTCTGTCTGTCCGGAAATTCGGAATCACCTGAAGAACCAGTTGGAGGGGCGGGTCAAGGGTGGGTTGGGTAGGGCATGGGTCAAGATGTACGGAACACACATGAACTGAGCTAAGCTCCGCCCACTGTGGGCGGGGCATGCGCACAGCTGTGAGTTACATAGTTCAAAAATTCGTAGTTCGGTTCTAGAAGATCCCGGAGAGCGGAAATTGTGGGAAACGATAAGCAGTCAGTTGGCGGATGAAATGAGGGAGTCACATCCATGATGGGCGAGGCGTGCTATAGGTGGGCGGTGCTCGCTACAAAACTTTTAAAAATTCGTAGTTCGGTTCCAGAAGATCCCGAAGAGCGGAAATTGGGGAAACGATAGGCAACAGTTGCGGACGCAATGCATAACACCCTGCGATGGCAGGGGCGTTGCCGAAGTAAACGGTGCCCGGGATAAAAACCCTCAAAATATATCCGAAAAACTCCAGGAAATGGGAAGTAAGAAACTGAGCAATGGTTGGCGCAGATGAAGTTAGTTAGGGATAACCGTAGCGAGTATACCAAATGGTTGGTGCCGTCGCCAACAGTTCATAATTCGGTTCCCAAAAACACATGTGGCATAATCGTGAATGGGGTATGTGCCATAGTGTATGGGAGTCAAAATCAGTTCGTAAATCAGTATGTTTTATTTATTTGTTCTTATTTACTCTATTACTTTACTGCACAAAATTTAGGGTATGCATATTCCTGAAAACTTCACTTATACACTAATCATCCAATACCGACAGACCACAGATCGACTATACAGTAGTTTCACAGTTGTTTACCATTTGGAGGGTACTTGCTGATCTCTATCCTACTATATATAAACGGCAACGTCTGTTTGTCTGTCTGTCTGTCTGTCTGTCCGGAAATTCGGAATCACCTGAAGAACCAGTTGGAGGCGCCGGGTCAAGGTGGTTGGTAGGGCATTGGTCTAGATGAGTGGAACACACATGAACTGAGCTAAGCTCCGCCCACTGTGGGCGGGGCATGCGCACAGTTGTGAGTTACATAGTTCAAAAATTCGTAGTTCGGTTCTAGAAGATCCCGGAGAGCGGAAATTGTGGGAAACGATAAGCAGTCAGTTGGCGGATGAAATGAGGGAGTCACATCCATGATGGGCGAGGCGTGCTATAGGTGGGCGGTGCTCGCTACAAAACTTTTAAAAATTCGTAGTTCGGTTCCAGAAGATCCCGAAGAGCGGAAATTGGGGAAACGATAGGCAAACAGTTGGCGGACGCAATGAATGAAGCACACCTGCGATGGGCAGGGCGTTCGCCGAAGTAAACGGTGCCCGGGATAAAAACCCTCAAAATATATCCGAAAAACTCCAGGAAATGGGAAGTAAGTGAAACTGAGCAATGGTTGCGCAGACGAAGATGAAGTTAAGTTAGGGATAACGAGGATATAACCAAATTGGTTGTGGCCTGTCGCCACATGTTTCATAAATTCGTGTTCCCCAAAACAACACAGTTGTGGCATAACGTGAATGGGTATTGCCATAGGTGGGAGTCAAAATCAAGGGTTCGTAAATCAGTATGTTTATTTATTTGTTTATTTACCTATTACTTACTGCACAACAATTTAGGTAAATGCATATTCCTACTTCACTTATCAGCACTATCATCCAATACCGCGGACAGACACAAGCACAATGATGACTATACAGTAGTTTCACAGTTGTTTACCATTTGGAGGGTACTTGCTGACCTCTATCACTACTATATATATAAACGGCAACGTCTGTACGTTTGTCTGTTGTCTGTCTGTCCGGAAATTCGGCATCACTGAAGAACCAAGTTTTTGAGGCGCCGGGTCAAAGGTGGTTGTAGGGCATGGGTCTAGATGTACGGAACACACATGAACTGAGCTAAGCTCCGCCCACTGTGGGCGGGGCATGCGCACAGTTGTGAGTTACATAGTTCAAAAATTCGTAGTTCGGTTCTAGAAGATCCCGGAGAGCGGAAATTGTGGGAAACGAATAAGCCAAGTCAGTTTGGCGGGATGAATATGAGGGAGTCACATCCATGATGGCGACGGCTGTGCTATAGGTGGGGGGCGGTGCTCGCGTAAATCATAAACTTCTTAAAAATCGTAGTTCGGTTCGAAGATCCGATAGAGCGGAAATTGGGGAAACGATAGGCAAACAGTTGGCGGACGCAATGAATGAAGCACACCTGCGATGGGCAGGGCGTTCGCCGAAGTAAACGGTGCCCGGGATAAAAACCCTCAAAATATATCCGAAAAACTCCAGGAAATGGGAAGTAAGTGAAACTGAGCAATGGTTGCGCAGATGAAGT
>MU954408.1:0-25460 GCA_036418165.1 Cooperia oncophora | reverse complement strand
TTTTTGCAAAAACCTTACCGAGATGTTTGACGAGGGGACTAGCACAAGCACTAACTTAGGCCATAGTGAGTCTATACTTCCGAAAAAAAACAGATTGCACTTTTCCTTACAGACCAGTGCAGGCAAGCAGGGATGTTAGAAGCTTCGTCGGCCATGCCCGCCTTACATGAGGTTTTTAAAAATGTCCTCAAGTAGAAAATTAGGTAATAATCAATACCACTTTGCATGCCAACACCGGGAACTGACTTGAAAGAACAAGGTTTTTTTGTTCATTTTTTTGAAAATTGACACTCTGACAATTCCACAAAATGATAGTTCCATGTTCCACTGCGTCTCATTTTTTTTCGGGTAAAGCTGTCTCATCACCGTTACGTTTCACCTTTTCTAGATCATGGCGAGAGGACATTCACTGTCGGACTTCGAGAAAGGGCAGATTATGGCAAAGAAGGCACAAGGACTGTCGAACCGTCAAATCGCACGGGATTTGGGACGCAGTCATCATGTAATCAACAATTTTGTCAGGGAACCAGAAGGATATGGAATCAAGAAGAGCCCTGGTCGTCCTCTCTTGCTCTCAGATCGGGATAAGCGCCGTATCCTCAGAGAAGCATCCAACACCACAATGTCGTGCCAGGAAATCAGGTCATCTCTGAAGCTTAATATCTCGAAGGAAACTGTTCGCCGTGTCCCAACGAAGTCGGGGATTCTCAGAAGGAAAATGAGGAAGGCGCCGTTCCTGACAAAAAGGCATCGTGAGAACCGAATTGACTTTGCTAGAGGATGTTGCCGAGCCGATTGGAGTAAGGTTAGCTTCCAGCTGCGCTGCTCTTCTGCTTGTCTGTCTTGTTTTTTCAGGGTTTTTTTTCTAGGTCGTGTTCTCTGATGAGAAAAAGTTCAACTGCGACGGTCCAGATGGAAACCGATCCTACTGGCACGACCTGAGGAAGGACCAGCTTAATTTTTCCACGCGGAACTTCAGAGGAGGTGGCGTCATGGTTTGGGCTGCCATCGCATCAACGGGACGTGTGAAGCTATGCTTCGTATCTAAGAAAATGAACTCTTCTGATTATATTAACGTCATGCGACGAGGATTGCTTCCATTCTGGCATAGGAATCGGCAAGAAAACCCTGTTTTCATGCAAGACAATGCACCGGTTCATGTCAGCCGAAGGACTCGAGAGTGGTTCAGGCGCCACCAAATCGCTCTTTTGCCCTGGCCAGCGAACAGCCCCGACCTGAACCCAGTCGAGAATGTGTGGGGTTTTATGGTGCGCAAAATCTATGCGAACAATGCACGGTTCCAAAATATCCGTGAGCTCAAGGAGGCAATAGTTGATGCATGGCACCAAGTGGACAGACGACTTATTGACAACCTCTATTCGAGCATGGGCAACCGAATTTTCCAACTTATTCGAAGAAATGGGGCTGCTATAGATTACTGATTTAACAATTTATTCATTTTGTTGTCAACTTGTTGTTGGATCATTCGATTTGTTTAGTGGAACTATGATTTTGCGTCGTTGTCAAAGTGACCATTTTTCAAAAAAAAAATGAAGAGAAAAAAATGTTCCTTCCATTTGGTATTTGGTGTTGGCGTACGAACGGGCATTGGTAATCGCCATATTTTTTATTTTACAGCATCTTTGAAAACGTCGCGTAAGACGGGATTTCGTGAGGTTCTTGGGTGGAACTATCATTTATGAACACGCAAGCCATTTCGATACCGTACGAGTCATCTATCCAATCACTTTCGATTTCTCCTCGCACTGTCTCGAAAAAATCAAAAAGTTGCAGTTGTTGAAACCCATCTTCTGGTCGGTGCTTGTTGCTTGAAGAATGTGCTCGCCACCGACGAGAAAAATTTTCGATCACAACTACCGGAATTGTTGTCTGCTCCTCAGAAAAGGTCAACAGAAGGCAACGGCTGTGAAATCCGTCGGACGCAGACTCTTTCCAGCCTCAGTCACGGTCTGAGGCGGGATCTGTGCCACCGGAAAGACCTCTCATTTCTTCATCGAGCGCATCGTAAAGATTAATGCTGTCTACTCCCAACAACGCGTTCTCCGCGATGTACTGAAGCCATGGGTGTCGTAGCACTTCGCCCGGATGGACATGTGCTTCAGCAAGACTGGGAGCCAGCACATCCTGCCAAACCCACGAACTGCCGCTTGTGAAGAGCTGTTTCCCGATTTTGGGGCAAGGACGTTTGGCCTCCCAACTAGCATGGTCCGAACCCCATGGATTATTCCATCTGGGTCGAAAAATCTCAGGAATTCGATGCGCAACGGTTTACCACCTGAAAGTGGCGTTGCTGCGTGTTGGGACCAAACTACAGCAGAAGAATGCGCGACCATTGTCGGACACTTTGGAAAACGACTACGTAAATGTGTTGAGGCTGAAGGAGGCATTTTTGAACACTTGTTGGAACTTTGTTGTATACGGTCATTGGTACTGATTAGATGAAGACTCCCAGACGTTTAGTTGGCTGATTTCCTTTTTCGAACGGTATTTTTTATGCTACCGAAGTATTCCGAAAAATTGCCAGAACTTTTTGGTCACCACCCCTATATATATTATATATATATATATATATATATATATATATATATATATATATATATATATATATATATATATATATATATATATATATATATATATATATATATATATATATATATATATATATATATATATATATATATATATATATATATATATAGACGCTCCTAAGCATCCTCGCGCTAGCATGTAGAACAATAGCAGCTCGGGGACAAAACCCTTCATAATCCCGTTCAGAGAATCGTTCCGCAAATTTCGAAGGTAGATCTGAGTTCACCGTCTCAAGCCGCGTACAACGGTATGCACCTCCTTGGAAATGGCAACGCTGATCTGTTAGCCTTTCCTGGCTAGCTGCTTGAGAAGAACCACTAATTGCGTTTTGGCACAATAAAGGTACTCATATGATTTTCGCTTCATCACGCATTGTCGATCGAAAGGAACTGTAACGCTTCATTGCTGCTAAAGCTATTGTACACAGCGGTCACACAAAAATAAAAAACATTAAGTAACAAACTATTTCCACAGCTAGAGAGGACGTTATATCTGAAAATCGTGTTTTACATGTAGAGTGGAGAAGCTGACCAATGTTTTTCTCGATCCATGCTATGCGATTCGTCGGTCCATCGACATACCCATGGTGAGCCTTACCTTTATAAGTGATAAGTAAGAGCATTTGCCCGATGTTCCAGCAGGGAGGGGGGGGGGTGTGGGGGTTGCATTACTACTGGCCCGTAAAGTGAGCAGTCGGAATGGGAAAAAGTCATGATGTTCCAATACCCAATGAGCCGTCAGCTATGGAGGAACACGACCTCCCTAAGCTGACGCTCACAGGTATACTTGGAGCGCCAATGTATTTGAGCATTTACACCTGATTGGCGAACTGCGCGGGGCCGAGCATGTATGTATGTATGTGTATGTTCGGTCACCATTTCTAGCTAAGACATCGGCGGTATACTGTACTACCGAGAAGTCGGTTTTTCGCTGCAACTACTTCCATAGGGTAACTGACGGTCCTGATAACAATACTGACATCAACTACTGCGCCCGCGTAATTTTGCACCTGCATGGCGCAAAACAGAGCGTATCTCTAGACTCACAATAGATTATGGCTACTGAACCGTTTTCGTTCTTTGAACAAAAGACTCGAGCGTTTTTGAGAAAGTTTATATTGGGGCACATTCTTCAAAGATATGCAAAACAAGAAAAAAACTACAGGTTTTCCAAAATTTTGTTGCCGCGGACGTCACCCATTCTTGATGTTCCCAGCAGCGTGCAAACTCCATTCTCGAGGTTCAAGAGTGAGTAATTCAACATCCAACTATACTTACAGAAAAGTCCCAATGACCTGGAGACCCCTTGACAGAGTTACTCGAGATGGAAATAATTTGAGATCGCAAATGCAAGCATATACTATTGTGTGTAAGGAGCAATTTTATTACCGTGCTTGTAAATGATTACGGTCACAGAAGAAGATCAAAAGGTAGAGAGCGTACCCAGTCATCCTCATCCTACACACACACACACACACCCACACACCCCGTACACAACAGCAATACTGACGATGCAAGGAGACGCGACCGCTCCGCGTTCACCAGAGAATCAGGACAGCTAACACACAAAAGCATTTAAGCCTCGCCGCAGATCAGCAGAAGATGGCGCGGGCGATATCTCAAGCGGCAGCCGGGTGTCACTAACCTCCAACAACGTGCCTGTGCGTTTTTGAGAGCAGAAAGCTGTGCTGCAGCTGCGGATCCATTCACTTCGCAAATGGAAGAGTCTCTCCAAAAAATGTGGGCACTATTTACCCTTTACTGCCTCAGTCACCTGAAATCGAGCTAGTTTTTGACCTTCTTTCCTCTCCGCGGACAGATCTGGTTCAAATGTTGTTTCCCGGGGTAGTTTGGACAAGAATATCACATCTGTTTGGCACTCATAAACTGCTTTGGCCGCCGCGCCACAGGCGCCGGCTGGTTTGAGGTATTTTGTGCGCAGCTTGCCTGTGGTGCGGCCCGCCAGGGCAGGGTTTCGGTTCCGAAGCATCGTGGTCAACAATTCATGTTCATGGGAGCTGTCAAAGGGATACTGCCCAGGCAGAGTGACAAATTTTCAGCTTAATACTGTGTCCACAGAGAAAAAAGACAAAGGTCAACAACTGGCCAGATGATCGGGGCAGTGAAGGGTAAATTGTTCCGGAAGGTGTATTCTCTGTTGCATTAATTCATTAAATATAGGAAGAAGAAATATGCGCATGATGATTGTATTTTACACAACACTGGACTTATGAGGGAGGAGCAAAATAATCGAGCTGGTATACAATCGCCTCTAAGCGAATAGCGATGGACTAACGATATTGCCTTCGTGATGTGACCAAAACACATGCTTGAATTAGTGGTTCTTAGAAAACGTTTGGTAGTCAGGTCGAGCATGTAGTCAGTGATGGCAAGTGTGCGGGGACAAACTGAGTAGGTAGGGGCTGCCCAAGGATGGATTCTGTAGCGGACGCAGAGAGATTCTATCCGCTTTGGTGACACCCCACGCTGGCTTAGGTTGTCTAACTATTGAAATGACAGGGCTCCTCTTGTCTTTAGTTCTCTTACAGATGCGTAGTTTGATGTGTTTGTTTCTGTATAAGAAGACATACAACACAGGTTATATGATTGTGTTCGGATGGGTTGTGTGCACGATGGGCTCAGTGGTCGTCGATTTACCTAGGTGCGACAAAGTCGTGAAGTAAGTTTGTTAAGGCTTTATTTGGAGCAACTTCGGTTCCACTCGCCTTGGTATTGGCGACTGTTTCGGCGAAACTCTTCTTCTTATTTATGTACAATGTGGGGTTGGGGGAGTTCCCTCAGTTTCGGGGGGGTTGTATGGATTTAGTAATTAGCTATAGGTTGTAGTGGTCACTGAAGGGTGGTGCAGTCGCGTTATAGGCTTGCTTCCTATTGATTTCCGACTTCTTTTGATGTCTTCAGATGGTCCACGAGACTGTCACACAGCTCGCTTTATTGGCTGCATGAATTTTGTGCTGTAAGACAGGGCGTAGCCGAAGGCAATAATAGCGAGGACTGCTCTCGTCCAGGCGACGATTTCTTCTAAAGTGACATTACATCCTTTACGAGCGCCAGAATCGACGCTGCTTGGTACCATTTACAGAATATAAAAGGTCCTCAAAAACACCGAGATGAAGAGGTCGTGCGTGAAAGTCACGATCTACCTTAGACACGTGCAGAGAGGACATCTCAGCTCTGACGAGGACCCTACTGGAGAGCCAATGTGGCTCATCATCTGCAAAAAGTTGCCCTCAATCAAATCAGGAAGGACGAGTGCATGCGCGCTATTAACCACCGGGAGCTGTGCCACTCTTCGTCCGTGAGCTTTGCGTTTCTCTTTTGACTTACGCAATCCATGACTCACGCCCGGGGAGGCGCCGACGGGGGGGGGTCCCAGCTGCAACCCCAAAAATCGATAACTATGTGAATGCGCGGCGACCGGCAGGGACCAGCATGTTCCGGCTTTATTTGGGATTTTGATCTACATGATCAATCCAGGGGGGGGGCTTACAGCTGCCCGACCATCACTTTGTTACGAGTAATTTCTTGAAAAACATGTCCTCGCTAACTTAAGCCGTGTTACATTCTCGGCTGGGTGATGAGGCCCGTATGTTTCATTATTGTGGTGGTCACCGCCCTTCCTGCTCGTATCCTTGTGATACCCTACTGGTCGCCACGTTTGAGCCCGTCATGCCCAATTTCAAATGCTTCTATCAGCGCCATTCACAATGTTCACGAGTGGCCATATGTCCCTAGAGCCCTTTGCACCGGAGAAACTGCTGAGCTGGAAGTGCTCATTATAAAAGCACCCGCTCAGCGTCATAGACTCAGAGTGGCGCGGTGTAGAGTTTCACATCGAGTAAGCAGGGTTGTGACGTTGTTGGTCCGTTACGATTTCGTTCCGTGATTCCCACACTTGGTGATTGTCTGTTTGCTTAAGTGATGTTGCGTATTTTGGGGCCCGGGGATAGAGTTCCACATCAGTGGAAGAGGGTGAGGTGTTGGCTCGCGTTTTCGTATTTCGTTTTCCCTGATTCCCGTACACTTCCGTTTCGTTTTGTTAAGCTGATGTGGTTTCTGGCGCGAGGAGGTTGATTTTCGCGGAACGTTAGTTCCAATAAAAGCATCTTTAAACAATCTCGGCTGAGGGGTTCTGTCAAAAGGATCAAGAAAACAGTAACAACGATGAGGACATTCTTAGGTGAAACAGCGTTGAGGGGTAGGGGGTAGCTGCATTTATATCCCGATCAAATTCGGTATAACCCCGTCAATGAAACAGACCACCAAAACGCTCAAAATTTTCGAAGCCTCTACACTTCAAAGAAAACCCGTCTTTGAACGATTTGCTTCATCAGGGCTCCTTTATACTTTCGAAATAGATGCAATGTTGCTTAGGCCTCGGGATACCAAAGATTGACGTCATGTGAGATAGCAAGACGTTGAGAAGCGCATATCCTCCAATCAAGTGTGTGTTGCAATGGAAAATAGATAGAGATCACACACGATTTCTGTGCCATGAAACATTCATGCATGGCTCACAAGAGGAAATGATCTATCAATCGTCTCCAGTTTCATCCGTCTAGCTTGTGTGGCGTCTGAACTCTCGCCGTAATCTTTTGAGTCGAACTGATTTCGCACCACTCTTAAAAAACGAAGAAGAAGAGTGAGATGGAGCTAGACATGAAATAGTGGGCGAAAAACTATAAACAACCTTATGTTTGGGGACAACCTTGTGCTTCGGCTGGAACCATAAGGGACGTCGGAGAGAGAGGGAGTCCCTAGAAGCGGCGCCAAATATCTGCAACAAGTCTGCGGTCATGAATTTTGGGAGGAAAATTCTCTCGGCCGAATAATCCTGGCTGGAGTCTACTCATCTGGCGGAGGGACGCGACGACAGCAAATGGGAAGTCGCGATCTGTCCACAGAGTCCCGGGAATTCCCTGGAACGCGCAAAATGGCTGGCTAGACACGACCTGCTCTATATCGGCACCTAACGTCTTGGCTAAACGTATAGTCGCGCGACAAACTGCTCTCGGTATATGACCTATTGGCATGCTTGTCCCCTTACTGTTGTCAGCAAAGCAGTTTCAACAGGACTTCTGGAAACGTATTTGGGACATCCAATTACCGGTGGCACGTAGCGCTCGAGGTGGTTTGACCACTCGACGAATTAGATGTGTAGATGGATTTAACGCAGACCAGTTTGTCCAAGAGGTACCAATGGTCAGTGCGTGCTGCTTCAACAGGCCTAGGCTGGCTTTTTGACGGTGAGATAACGGGTGTGGTAGCATGGCTCTAGTGACATCTTTAACGAAGGGCCTCTGGGCTGATTTATTTTATGGCAACGCAAGCTACAATAATAGGAAATACCGTTAAACCAGTGTTAACTACAGTGCCAAAGCTGGAAACGAATGCGCTAACCCTGGCGGTACGCTGAACCTTCTCTGTGACACAAACAATCGGTCCCACTCTACAGGACACCCTCAGACCATACACAGCTGCGAGAGAAAAAAAACTTGGAGCAAGCCAAAAAATCGGGAGTGTGTTGATAGTTCGGTAATAACTTTTTGTTTTGATTAGATTGTGACGCGATAAAGTTTTGTCGACGAGAGACTGGTTCCCTGATATACAGCAAAAAACGTACCGCATAAGCAAACGCAAAAGTGGATCCGTTTTGGGCTCGTCTCGGGTTCCCGGCACCAGGTCAGCATCCAGGATAGCTAATATTATGACCGTGGGTGAATATCGATTCATTCTTCAATCCTCCTTATCTAGCATCCTGGATGACGAGTAGGCTGCTTATGAGTTCGAATGTCTTTCATGGGTGAAGCAAGGCCAAACTCAGAGCGAGGGGCTGAACAGCTTTTTTTATTCTTCAGCTTGCTTGCGTATTTCTGCCTTCCTTTCGTTGTTGCTGTTGAGATAAGAGGTGTGAAGAGGGTTGCTGAACGGCGATTTATGTGGCTTATTCTCAGGTTTTATTTCATGCAGCGTATGTTCGTGCAGGCGTCACGATCAGTACCAATTGTTCGCCTCAGACAAGAGTGTACTGTTATCTCCGGATGCTAATGACGAACAGATTGCGCGAGATTCGTCCGGTTGTACACTCGAACTGAAGCAATGCGACTAAACGTCATATTCACTCACGTGAAGTGGGCAATTTAGTTTTTGGGCTGTATCTTATTGTATTGAGGCTGGATCAACGACCTGCAACCAGAAGCAGTACTTTGCTTATTTTATCCTTTTCATGGCCTCGAACGATTGGACAACCGAGGTAAAGTTAATCAAACAGACGATCGATTTGGTTTTTTTTTTCCTCTACCATCAGTCCTTAGTACATTATCCAAGCCTGCAACGCTCCCACTCACCCTGTTTGGCTTTACTCTCGTGACTGCAAAGAACAGATGGTCCAAGCGCTTTTCGCGCTTCATAAGGATAACCTCAATGCACTCGTATTACCGACTGTCAAACAAGGAATTCCGGGTTGGGGTTGGGTGCAATGCTTCCTGCAGCCTCTCCCATGACGTCTTCGCGGCGTCAAGTACTCTTACTGGACTGCGGAAAGAGGCACACGCCTAACTCCCATTCAGAACCATTTTTCAAAAAAGGTCCTAATTTTTTTTTACCTCATTCGTTACAAAAGTGGATACGAGCATACGTTCAAGATATCGCGAAATATAATGAAATCTGAGCGTCATAGGAATTATATTGAAATGCTTATTAAATCATTAAGATGATGCTGTAGGAAGCCCATGCTGCCGCCTGATCTCTTCTTTTTAATGTATGGTATTCATGTTCAGCGGATCAATTTACCTCGGAACAAGTTTCTAGCCTAATCTGACATTTCGACATAACTTGGAAAAGGTCATTCTATAGGTGAATAGCAGCAGGCTGGAGCTAGGTCCCAGGTCGATGACTGGTCTCGGGATGGAATTTCCTCAAGGTTATCAGGAAAATGATGCGGAGGGCACGAATAAGTGAATTTGGTAATGTTCTTCGCGAAAAAGCATGACTGAAGACCTGCTTCGTTCGAAGACCGGTCATCACCAGTAAGCTAGTCATAGTATCGCAACTTGCCAGCAGTCAGCCATAACTAACCTAGCTCCATTTTTTTTTGAAGTTTAGTCGGAATTTCAGATTTTGCTAGAATGCCGTCGCTAAGGGTTATTTGGCTCCTCAATTACGAATATAGTACTTGCTTCGCGCGAAGAGCCTTTTATGATGGTCAGGCGACCTGTTGATCTTTCCTGGTAAGTGGCAACATTTTCAAGTGGTGTGTGGATTAAATTTTCAGTAATAAGAAGGATGGCTCGCGGTGGGGCAGTTGCCAGCACCAATTTTAACAGTCTGCTCTATGAGCGAAATTGAAGATACTGTTGCAATCCGACTGCCCATGTTGTGCTACTATTTCATCGATGAGTGCTGCTTTATAATGTTAACTTAATCTCAAATATTGTTCAACAATCTTAACAGACAGTCACGGACATCAAGACAACATAGGAATCCCCCGCCAAGTCTGGCTACCTTATCATGATCCGCAGGTAAAAGTACATAATGTTTTACTTATAATATGGACTGGAATACAAAAGGAAGCTCCAAAAAAACATTATTATCATGCAACATCTGTGCACTCTACCCCTTCACTATCGAAGCAAGACGAAAGTGTGTAATCAAGAGTCGGTGAAAGAGCTCCAGTGCCATTTTCATTACATGTCACTGAAGTCTTTATTCGCGAGTTTATTCTGCAGGTTTTCGATGCACTGTCGACATATACTACACTGTATGTAGTCGATGCTTCAAGTGGTACACAATGCAGCTGTAACTAATGCCTTTAATACCACTTCTCGAAATGAAACTTTCCTTTCTTGCTGAGCGCGCAGGGAAAATAAACTGCCATTCTGTGGTCTACGCACCATATTGTGAATAACCGTTATAAACATGTATAGACGTGGTCGTTATCGTTTCGTTTTTTGTAGTCGTTGTCAACTGCAAAAGATCTCAATCAATATGCAGTGTTATCATATAATATATGTTAGTGTGATATCTTTTCATTCATGCTATTATTCGGATGCGCGACTGTAACCAGAAATTCGCAACACAGCTACAACTTTCAGAACCGTGAAGCGTTCCTTTACTAGTCCTGTACCTGCCTCTGAATCGTTCCGGTATGTGACTTTGCGATTACACTGGGCCGCTTGCAAGTGACGACGACAGGATAGCCTACGCTACGCTGATGATTGGCTGTCACGAAGACACCCCAGGTCCGGTTAGCAGTCATTTCATTGGAATATCTCAAATATCGTGACTAACGTTTCTGCAACTTACAGTCGTGCTTCAGTCAGGTGAGTGCGTAGGTAACAATGGACCCACACCATCTTTGCTGCGACTTCCACGCAAGTGCTTTACCTCTCTGAGCGCGTGAATTGCTTACAATGCACGAACGACCTGAAAAGGAGTTGTTTACCCGTTCGCATATACTATCTTAAAATGTCGACCTTTTTGTGGCTCATCCTTTGTGTATAAGGTTAAGAAGGGCTTGTGGGAGAATATACTGTCCACACGGGGCGACAGCACCGAAAATGGCACGAAATAGCGTCGGTTTGGCGCGACGACCTTCCTTACCAAAATTTATTTTACCTTACGAACAAGGGTGAACTTGAGTCCTGATTGCGGCTGTGATGGTGCCTTATTTTTGCCAGCTCCAGCTGTTGTGACTGTTTCCACCGAACTCGTTATGCGCTTTCATTCAAAGGTGACCGCAGGAATTAATATAAAAATTGCAGGCATGATTACAAATGTTATATCCATCCTGGAGCCGATGACATCCTGGAGCGCAGCGAGTGAAGAAGATCCGAAGTTGGCGCTCGAGGAAGCCTTGCGCTAGCGCTTCTAACAGACATAAGATTTGTATGTGAGGAACTCAGTAACCCCTAGGGACGAAGTTGAGCAGGAGTAATTCCACAAATATTATGAGAAAAGCCAACAACTATCGTTTTGACAACTGACTGTTTCACGCAACAAAAATGTAACATCAGTGAACTGCGATCAAAGGATCTGCAACTATACAACTTTGAAAGCGTGCATTGTAGGCAATCCACGAACACGGCAATGCAAAAGGGAAGTAAAGACATGCACAGCGTCCAATGCACTGGACGTCCACCGTGTTCAAAGAGCTTATCATGTTGGGGTGTAGCTCTAGCGACACATACGGCTTCTTTGAAATTCAATTACCTTAAGGACATCTCTCGCGATCAAGTATTATGGATAGTGGTCACTCAGTTCAAAACCAGTATCCGAGTAGTGACTCTCCAATAAAGAAAAAGTAAAAACAACTATAAGTGCACTCTAAATAGAAGCCTCGCCTGATTCCCACAGCCTCATTATACGAGTTTTCTGAACTTGCAGCCGGGGCACGCTGTAGTGGAAATCACAGTGTAGGGTCGCATTTGAACGCGGGGAAGGAAAGAAGGAGTCAGCGCTGACTCATCAAGAAGTGGGAATAGCAGCAATACTGAGATGTCATACAATCTTTGATTGATGAGAGATTTATTCAGTTCTTGCTGTGAAGAACACCTGAAGAGACGCCTGAAGACAGAGGCAAGCTGCAGGCTTAGAAGTGGGGAAGGCAATGACAAGTAATACGGCAGACGCCCACGACGACGTGGTGGAATAATAAACAAACGAAGCGTAGTACACGCTCAGACCTTTCTTAACCGTAGAAGCACATCTGCCCCCCCCCCCCGAAGAAGCCTTCAGGAAGTCTTATCTGGAAGTTATAACACCTCTGCGTGAGAGTTGGATGCATGACGCAATACAGAGGGGATGTCAGTCGGCCCGGATAAATTATTTCCTGATGGCTTAAACGAAAATATGTGCTAAAGGAGCTTACAGAAATCTTCAGTGAACTGGGAAAAAGGTTCTGCGCCGAAGTTGGGTTTCTTCGTGCCATCCGAACTTTACCACAAGTGGTTTTTCGTCCGAAGTTACCACAACAACACCACAATGGGATATTTTTCAAATAGTGGAAGGCGAAGAATTGAGGTGCATTTTAGAGAGCGGAGTTTCCTGTATTTTGGCACTTTTTCGGTTTCTCAAAAGACACATCACATCTTACTGGCTGCTCAAAGCAAGAAAATTTGTGAGTGACACTAAAATGCCACAACCACGTCGCGACGGGGACTGTAATAATAATATGTAATACATAATTCTTCGTCTGACTCCGCCCACCTCAGAGCAGACCCCGCCCACAATTTTTGTGCCCCACACTCTTCACCGGCGACCCTCTGCTGACCTTAATCCACTTTTTTCCGGTGTCTGAAGTGTTCTGGAACCGTTCTGCAGAATTTTTGTCTGGCTCCGCCCACCTCGAAACAGGCTCCGCCCCCAATTTTTGTGCCCCACAATCCTCACTGGCGACCCTCTGCTGACCTTAATCCACTTTTTCCGGTCTTCGGAGTGCTCTGGGACCGTTTTGCAGATCTTTTGTCTGACTCCGCCCACTTCGAAGCAGGCTCCGCCCACAAATTTTTGCCCCACAGTCCTCACCGGCGACCCTCTGCTGACCTTAATCCACGTTTTTTCCGGTCTTTGAAGTGCTCTGGGACAGTTTTAGAGAATTTTCGTCTGGCTCCGCCCACCTCGGGCTGGCCCCGCCCACAACATGTATACCAGTTTTGGGCGGGGGGACCACGACACATCGACTGCTGGGGGGCTGATAGTCTCATATGGCTCCGTGTACAAACTCACCCGTGCGCGTATGCGGCGCGGTTTCTTCACGGCACCGCGGCGACGGGCGGGCGAAGGGTGATCGCTTGCGCCTCCGCCACTGTGCTTCAATCAGAAGCCCCTTTTATGCCCCATTATGTGGAAGGAGGAGGAGAGAAAAGAGGATTGAACAAATAGTGAACGCTCATAGGGGAGTTAGTGGTAATGGTGAGCAGAGAATACAGAAAAGTCGAGAATCAGAGCGTATTATTTCAGTCAACAGCGGAACTGGCAGAATGATTCCCTTCGAATGGGACGTGACGTTATAGCGTTATAAGGTCACAACCGACTGTTGGCAATTTGCCAAACCTCAGCTTAAACTTTCATGTAAAAGCTGCTTGCTTCGTTTTCACAATCGAAGGAAACTATGCCGCCAGTTCTGCCATTCACTGAAGTAATTCGTGATAGTCGACTTTTCTGTGATCTCCTACCACACATATGCACCCACTATCTGTTCAATTCCCTTCCTCTCTCTACTTTTCCCTCCTCTTCCTTCCACATAAAAGAGGCTGCTGGATTGGAGCACAGCGCCGGAGACGCGGGCCATCGCCTTTCGCTCCGCCCTGCCGCCGCGGCGCCGTGAAGAAACCGCGCCGCATACGCGCATGGGTGAGTTTTTCCCTCCTCCCGTCTCATACAATGTGTTTGAGCGCACCATGTGTCTTTAACAATGAAGTTACGTAAGTTCTGAATTTTTATAACTTTTTTCGACGTAGTTCTTTTCACATCCAATCTTCACAAAACGAATAACCATGCACAGCACACCAGGCCCCGCCCCTCTGACCCCGCCCACTTGTGTTTATCGCGGAATTTTGGTTTTTCTTCCGGATTTTCGCTTTTTAGGCTTTAGCGATTGGCTCCGCCCACCAATGGAAGCTCCGCCCACTTTTCGAAAATGATGCAAATCGGCGGGCTAGTGTCCGTACTGGCGGATTACGGCCTCTCCCGGCACATAGAATTAAAAAAAGGGAAAAACCGGAAAAAAGGGAAACTTTGTTCTGAGCGACGGGAGAGGCCGTAATCCGCCAGTACGGACACTAGCCCGCCGATTTGCATCATTTTCGAAAAGTGGGCGGGGCTTCCCCAAAGTGGGCGGAGCTTCCATTGGTGGGCGGAGCCAATCGCTAAAGCCTAAAAAGCGAAAATCCGGAAGAAAAACCAAAATTCCGCGATAAACACAAGTGGGCGGGGTCAGAGGGGCGGGGCCTGGTGTGCTGTGCATGGTTATTCGTTTTGTGAAGATTGGATGTGAAAAGAACTACGTCGAAAAAAGTTATAAAAATTCAGAACTTACGTAACTTCATTGTTAAGTGGGCGGAGTCAGATCTGTATAGGTATCAATCTTTTTCAGTTGAAGTGTGTGTGCAAAGGGCAAAAACGAAAAAAGTCGAGGGAGCAGATTTCATGAAGCATCTCGGAAAACCCTGTCCGCGCTGAGAAGTGGGCGGGGATAATGGGGCGGGGCTTGCAACAGTACCTAGTGTGGTCTAGTTATCAACCACCTAATTGTAAGGGGTGTGTCCGATTTGATTTGAAAAGTGTCCGATTTGGTTTGAAAAGTGCCGTAAGTTAAGAGAAGAATTAAGAAAAGTGTAAATCATACCGTTCGTTCAGAGCTTTCACGAAGAAGTCTGACCATCGCATAGGCGGTCGTCCAGGCGTTCGCTTGACATCCCGTGGAATCCAGTCGGTGATCTGCTCTGGTCCAGCGGTCGTCCTCGAAACGCATGACGTGTCCGGCCCACCTGATCTTCGAAACCTTGGCAAATGCGGCGGCGTCTCTGATCTTCGATCGTTGGCGGAGTGCGGAGCTCCGGATTCCCTCTCTCACTTGCGTGTAGCGGGAAACTCCGAGCATCGCCCTTTCGATGGCGCGTTGAATAACACCGACCGCATGCTCATCCTGCTTTCGTAGAGTCCAAGTCTCTGAGGCGTACGTCAAGGCAGGAAGGACCGCGGAATCGAAGAGGTGGGCACGGAGCTTGGTGTTCTTCGTCTTCTTCGCTACTCCCTCGATGTTCTTGAAGGCTCCCCAAGCCGCTCGCTTCCTCCTGCTCAGCTCTGGAGCTAGGTCATTCATCATATTGATTTCACGACCTAGGTACACATAGCTAGAGCATTCAGAGATGGTCGTTCCGTTGAGCGTGAATGGGGCAGATACCAATCCGTTTCTCATGAACATCGTCTTCGTTAGATTCAGCCGTAGACCGATTTTTCCACACGCGCAGTCGAATTCAGCCAGCATTCGTTCCGCTTGCTCGATGTTTGGTGTTATCAAAACGATGTCGTCAGCAAAGCGGAGATGGTGTAGTTGCCGACCGTCGATCTTCACTCCCATGTCTTCCCATTCCAGTTGACGCATGACGTTCTCGAGAGAGGCGCTGAAGAGCTTGGGCGAGATGGTGTCGCCCTGTCGGACCCCTCTCTTCACATCAATGATGATCTCCTTGTAGAATGGTGAGATCTTGGTCGTGAAGTTGCTGTAGAGCTCACGAAGAATCCTGATGTACTGAGTAGGAATACCCTGGTTGCCCAGGGCTTCGATAACCGCTTCTGTCTCAACGGAGTCGAAGGCTTTCTTCAAGTCGATGAACGTGAGACATAGCGGCATCTTGTACTCTCGCGATACTTCGATGAGCTTCGTTACCGTGTGGATGTGATCGATCGTGAGGTCTTCCTTTATCGCTTCCTCTGCATAGCTTCGCAAGCTCAGACGTCAGCTGGTAATTGCCTGCGGCTCGTGCGGCTCCACGTTGGCGAATCAGCTCGAGAGTTTCCAGAGATAGACGCTTCTTGGTAATCTTGGAACCCTCTGACTTCTTGGCGCAGTCGTGTTGATGAAGGTCTTTGGGCTTCGCTTCTTGAACTTTGCGGCTCTCTCTCCTCGCATCGAAAAGCGGAATCTTGCGCGAAGGAGACGATGGTCGGATCCCGTGTAGAACTTAGGGACAACAGCGACATCGGTCAGGCAAAACCTTCGATTGCAGATGATGTGGTCGATCTCGTTATGGAATTGTCCACCAGGAGACTCCCATGTCCAGCGTAGAGAGTAGGGCTTCTGGAACTGCGAGTTACCATGGTCGACATGATAAACTCAGACAGCCTTTCACCCTGCTCATTCCACTCCATTCCGTGAGTTCCGATGTGAAGTTCTTCAGCCGTTCTTCTTGGTCCGATCTTAGCGTTGAAATCACCGACGATGACCTTGAAGAAGGTATGATCTTCCTTGTAGAACTTCTCCAATTCCATATAGAACGCTTCGAGCTCATCCTCGTCGTAGCTTGATGTTGGTGCGTAGGCGACGAAGATTGTCAAAGCTGGAGTTGAACCACATCTTCTCAATCGCAAACGTCCGATTCGGGTCGTCAGACTTTCGTACGAATCGATGTTCATGGCCAAGTGCGTGTTGACGAGGACGCCCACACCGCCAACGCCTCTGCTGTCGCATGTTCCGAGGAACAGTTCTTCTCCAGTCTCGTATACGGCGTGTAGCGGGCGATGCCTCCTCGTCTCGTCGTACTTGATCTTCCTGGCTTGCAACATCAGATCTTCGATGTGAGCTTCCGATGCAAGCGTCCGTGCGTTGAAAGTACAGATCGTCATCCTAGTCCTGGGCGACTTCAAATCTCCGTTGGCCCTGTGATTTTAGCAGCCTCGCCCGAGCGGTCCCAGCCGACGTCGCCCTGTCGGTGGTTCCCTCAGCTTCAGGGGAATGAGGCCCATAGTTGTTACTGTTTTCGAGTTGTATATATATATATATATATATATATATATATATATATATATATATATATATATATATATATATATATATATATATATATATATATATATATATATATATATATATATATATATATATATATATATATATACAGGGGGGGGCCAAAAAAAAGTCATTTCGGCCGAGCCACATATCAACGAAGTTTTCGCAGCCCAGACAGGGGAAGTGGATATGAGTACCAGAGTGGAAGATACCCAAGATCTTCCTCTATAAGCTGGAGCACGCTGCCGCCAATCGCCTTCATGTACGCCAAAATATGAAGTCATCTCCAGTCGCGGCCTGACTGGAGAACACCTTTTGGAATTCACGTCGCCTCCAAACAGCTGCGAAACTTCTTGAATGAAGTCATCCACAGATAGCTACCTGGAGGTCAGTACTCTTGATCTGCAAGACCTCCCACATCGAGCAGCTACGGCAACGTCGCTACGGTCTAGGACATCATCTTCACCGTATTCGCCGAGGCGCGAGTTGATGGTATGGACCGGGGTACCTGGAAAGGGGAAGACCGATATTTTCTTTGTAGACCCCGACTGAAGGTGAGCGCTGGCGGTTACATCAAGTAACTCGAGAAGAATATCCTCCCTACATGTGGTCGCCCGTACCTTCTTGGAGACCTTGTGCTGCTACAGGTTTGGGTGCCACCACATGGAATCGAAGGGTTTTGGAAAAACTCCCGCCTACTTGGAATGGAAGGGGGCTGAATACCTAAAGAAGGTGGAATATCCAAGTAGGTCACCTGACCTGTATCCCCTCAATTACCCGGTTCGGGCGGAGTTCAATAGGGTGGTCTACGGTGGCGGAGAAATCAACGATCTCGCTCAACTCCGGTACCCACTCACTTTCGCGCGGCCGAATCTCTCGATGGCGCTCCTCCAGAAGGCTGTGGCGGAGTATCATTATAGTATTTAATGTGCTCTTTAATATGGTAGTAAAAATGTCCGATAAAAATTTAATAAAGTGTAACTTATAGCGCCTTGAAAGTCATGGAGGCAAAATGACTTTTTTTTGGCCCCCCCCTGTATATATATATATATATATATATATTTTATATATATATATATATTTTATAATTATAATACAGGGGGGGCCAAAAAAAAGACATTTCTACCGAGTCACATATCAGCAAAGTTTTCGCAGCCCAGACAGAGAACGGGGATACGAGTACCAGGGCGGAAGATACCCAAGATGTTCCTCTATAAGCAGGAGCTGGCGCTCGCCCATCACCTTGATGTACACCAAAATATGAAGTCATCTCCAGCGGCAACCTGACTGGAGAAGACCTTCGGAATTCATGTCACCTCCGAACAGCTGCGAAACTTCTTGTATGGAGTCACCCATGGATAGCTACCTGGAGATCAGTACTATCGATCTGGAAGACCCCTAACATCAAGCAGCTCCGCCAACGTCGCTACGGTCCAGGACATCATCTTCACCTCAGTCGCCAAGGCGCCAGTTGATGGTGGGGACCGGACGTACCTGGGATGGAGAGACCGATATTTTCTTCGTGGGCCCCGGACTAAAGGTGAGCGCTGGCGGTTACATCGAGCAACTGAAGAAGAATATCTCCCCACATGTCGCCGCCCCTACCTTCCTGGAAACTTTGTACTGCTACAGCATTGGGTGCCACCACGTGGAATCGAAGGGCGTTGGAGAAACTCTCGCCTACTTGGAAAGGAAGGGGCTGAGTACCTGAGGAAGGTGGAATATCTAAGCAGGTAACCTGAACTAAACCCCATCAATTACTTGGCTCGGGCGGAGTTAAATAGGGTGGTCTACAGTGGCGGAGAAATCAACGATCTCGCTGAACTCACGCACCCACTGACGGTCGCGTGGCAGAATCTCTCGATGGCGCTCCTCCAGAAGGCTGTGGCGGAGTATCATGATAGGTTTTCGCAGCCCAGAGAGAAGACGTGGATACGAGTACCAGGGCAGAAGATACCCAAGATAACGTCGCTACGGTCTAGAACATCATCTTTACCACAGTCGCCAAGGCGCGGATTGATGGTATGGACCGGACGCACCTGGAATGGAAAGACCAATATTTTCTTCATGGACCGCGCGGGCTAATTGAGCGGACTGGGCCTTAACATCGACGCCAACCAAGAATAGAATATTCTTCTTTTTTCTTCCCACATGTCGTCGCCCGTACCTTCTTGGAAACTTTGTACTGCTACAGCATTGGGTGCCACCACGTGGAATCGAAGGGCGTTGGAGAAACTCTCGCCTACCTGGAATGGAAGGAAATATCCAAGTAGGTCACCTGACCTGAATTCTCTCGTTACCCGGTTCGGGCGGAGTTGCTAATTGGGCTTGGTCTAACGGTGGGCAGAGAAATCGACTAATCTCCTCGAATCTCAGGGGACCACCATCGCGAATCTGCGTGCGCAGAATCTCTCGGATGGCTACTCCCAGAAGGCTGTGCTGAGTGTCATAATTATATATATATATATAGAGAGGTATTATATATATATATACTATATATTTATATTATAGTATACTTTTATATAAATATAATTATATATATATATAATATAGTTATTATATATATTATATATATATATATATATGTATATATAATGTAATATAATATATTTCGCGTTTTAAGATTGCTGCCGTGAAGCCCGCCCACCTGTGAGATGCTCCGCCGCATTTGGAAATAAGCCCCCGCCCACCTTTCAAAAATGATGCTAATCGGCAGTGTAGAGACTTGGCCTGCATGTTAGGATATTGCTAATCATTCGGAATAAACTTTGCCGGATTTTCTTGCCGAGTGACATACGAGACTCTGTGTGAGTTGAAATCATAGAGGACCCATCTGTCATCTCCACTAAGCAGTCTCCCAGGAATTCCTTTTGACGAGAGCGGAGAAGGGGAGACTGACCAAGGGCTACCCGGGTGCACAGCGTGCCAGAGGTCACTGTATGAGTGATCCATCGAGCCAGTACTTTTTTAGTACCCAAGGGTTTATAGGCGATGGGCGACTGTCAGTTAGGTATATCCCGATCTTGTCCGATAAAGCTTTTCAGGTGGTTAGCCGCTCCGGATCCTCCTTGACTACTTTGTGAACGGTGGTGCCTTCCACTTCGTGGGGCTGTCCCAACCGATGTTTGTCTTCGAGGGTCGTGTCTCCTTTCGGTAAGCGAGCGAAAACCCAAGGAGGACAGTCATGGTGGTAGTGGTGTCCTCCGCCAATGCACTGCTAACATTGCGGTCAGCTGCCGCTGCTCCAGTGCTTGAGACCACTGACAGAGCATGATGACCCGAAGATGCTTCTATGAAAATGACATGGTAATTAGACCCAGGAAATGCAGGCGCCTCACACAGCCCTTGCTATCACCCCATATATATAATTCGCTTTGTCTGTTTGTTTGTTTGTTTTGTTTGTTTGTTTGTAAGTTTGTCTGTCCGGAAATTACGGTTCGACCGGAAGAACGACTTGGAGAGGTCCGGTCAAGGTGGGGATGGGTAAGGCGTGGGAGAAGAAATAAAAAGCACACTTGACCTAAGGGAATCTCCGCCCACAGTGGGCGGGGCACTCCCCGAAAGTTTGGGGTTCCGCACAAAAATGTTCATAATTCGCTTCCGGGCAGCCTAAAGATGGGGGAAAAAGGGAATAAGGTTAGTAAGGAGTCGCCAGACTAACTGTGGCAGACACATCCAAAATGGGCGGGGCGTACTCAAGGTGGGCGGTGCTTCTCGCAAAATTCAGTAACCCGGTTCGCGAGAGTGTTTGGAAGTCGCAAAAAGCTCAGTTTAGAATGTAAATATCTGGCGAATATAGGGCACGCTCAAAGCGTGTTGAGACCCGCCCACAGTGGGCGGGGCTTGCCCTAAATCGCAGGGTATTCATTTTAAATGTTTGTAGCTCGGTTCCAGAACACTCCAAATACCGGAAAAAAGTGGATTAAGTTCAGCAGAGGGTCGTCGGTTAAGATTGTAGGGCAAAAAATTGTGGGCGGAGCCTGCTCCGAGGTGGGCGGAGCCAGACAAAAAAGGTCTGTAAAACGGTTCCAGAATACTCCAGACACCGGAAAAAAGTGGATTAAGGTCAGCAGAGGGTCGTCGGTGAGGATTGTGGGGCAAAAACATTGTGGGCGGAGCCTGCTCCGAGGTGGGCGGAGTCAGACAAAAGATCTGCAAAACGGCCCCAGAGCACTTCAAAGACCGGAAAAAAGTGGATCAAGGTCAGCAGAGGGTCGTCGGTGAGGATTGTGGGCGGAGCCTGCTCTGAGGTGGGCGGAGCCAGACGAAAATTCCCTAAAACTGTCCCAGAGCACTTCAAAGACCGGAAAAAAACGTGGATTAAGGTCAGGAGAGGGTCGTCGGTGAGGATTGTGGGCACAAACATTGTGGGCGGGGCCTGCTCCGAGGTGGACGGAGTCAGACGAAGAATCTGTAAAATAGCTCAAGAGTACTTCAGACACCGGAAAAAATGGAGTACAGAACAAAAGGGGGATATCAGTTGAATCTAGAAATATGTGAAAGAAAGCACGCGCGGCGAAGCCGCGCCGCCCGGCGCAGCCGGGCCGTATCAGAAGGAGCCACGCCGGCGTCAGCCGGGTGATCCGACTGACTAATATATATATATATATATATATATATATATATATATATATATATATATATATATATATATATATATATATATATATATATATATATATATATATATATATATATATATATATATATATATATATATATATATATATATATATATATATATATATATATATATATATAGTATCACCCCCAAAACGTCCCAGAAAAGGATTTTTGAACAAGACTTTCCAAATGGCAACATTTTGATACAGCCTTTTTTCATGATCAGTTGGTCCTCTATTTTTTGAAATGCTTTCTAAATTGCAGTTTGGTATGGACTCGACCAGTTTGTTCAGCAGCTGTGGATCCAAACGAACCCATGCCTGGCTGATTGCTGTCCGGAGGTCCGCGACATTTGAGAAAGTCCGTCTTTGACTGTAAATATCCCTGACAAGTATACCCCAATCCATAGTGACTAAATTTGTCTCCTCCAACCATGCCATAGTAGACCTGCTCACATGGATGGCCGCATTGTCCTGTTGGAAAACGAACTCTCCTCTACCGTGACTAGCGACAAATGGCAGCAGGTGTCGCCCAAGCATGTCCTGGTAGTCTACTGAGTTCTTTTTCGTGGAAATGAAGGCTAGTTCGAGCTTGCCGCCTCGGTGGAATCCTCCCCAAACCATAACACTGCCTCCGCCGAAATCACGCTTGCTGAAAAATTTCTCCTCCTTGCCAAGATCCCTCCAGTAATACGTGTACCCGTCTGAACTGTACCGTCTGAACCATCCAGGTTTAATTCCTTCTCATCGGAAAACACCACCTAAAGCAGAAAATTTCGTCGTTGGACTAGGCTTAGAAAAGCGCCTCCACCTTTGACCAATGTGTTACCATGTTTATTCTGGCAAACTGGAGCCGAGCCTCTCTGTAAGACTCGGTAAGTCGGAGAGTTGGACAAAGACGGCATCGCGCAATGTTGCTGTTGCGTTTGGTCGCCCTCCATACCGTCATTTTGGAAGCGAGAGTCGGTCAGCTGGCTCGAACGCCGTTGACGCTGATCGTCGAGTTGGAGACAAGCCGTCCAATCTGGCGTTCGTCTTGGGCAATGAGCTTCTTCGGCCTACCAGATCTTCTGTTGCCTTCATGGGATTCCGGCGCACGCAGATACCGACTGACAACCAAAGGCGAACGGTGCAGCTGGCGAGCGATCTCACGATTGCTCAGACCTGCTGTGTGCAGGGCGCTAATCTGAGCCTGCTCTTCGTCGGATGGATGAGATTCTCGTGGCATTTGGTGATTGGTGCAGGATAGTCGTTGTTATTTATTTGCCTTCCGGTGAAATGGTAACTTTTCGCAGAAAGGAATGTCTTTTCTGCTAAATTTTCAAAGTGTGTCTATACTTATGATACAGCTAGATTGGAAGCTTATTGATAAAAAATTTCCCGATTTCTTCCAGTTGGCGTGAAAAACGGTCAAACAGGGTTTTCGAGATATGCTGAACTCTATAACAACTAGACTCTTTCTTTAAGCTCCCACGGAGTACCACTATGGTACTTTTAGAGGTGTGTCTATACTTATGATACGCACTATATATATATATATATATATATATATATATATATATATATATATATATATATATATATATATATATATATATATATATATATATATATATATATATATATATATATACAGGGGGGGCAAAAAAAGTCATTTTGCCTCCATGACTTTCAAGGGCAGCTAATAGTTACACTTTATGTAAAAATTTTAGCCGACCATTCTATTAGCTACCCATATAAGAGCGACATTAAATACTATAATGATACTCCGCCACAGCCTTCTGGAGGAGCGCATCGAGAGATTCGGCCGCGCGAAAGTGAGTGGGTACCGGAGTTGAGCGAGATCGTTGATTTCTCCGCCACTGTAGACCACCCTGTTGAGCTCCGCCCGAACCGAGTAATTGAGGGGTTTAGTTCAGGACCCCGCTTTAATATTAAATCTTTTCCAGGTACTCAACGTTCTTCCATTCCAAGTAGGCGAAAGTTTTTCCAAAACCCTTCGATTCCATGTGGTGGCACCCAAACCTGTAGCAGCACAAGGTCTCCAAGAAGGTACGGGCGACCACATGTAGGGAGGATATCCTTCTCGAGTTACTTGATGTAACCGCCAGCGCTCACCTTCAGTCGGGGTCTACAAAGAAAATATCGGTCTTCCCATTCCAGGTACGGCCGGTCCACACCATCAACCCGCGCCTTGGTGAATGGGGTGAAGATGATGTCCTGGACCGTAGCGACGTTGCCGGAGCTGCTCGAAGTTTGAGGTCTTGCAGATCAAGAGTACTGGTCTCCAGGTAGCTATCCATGGGTGATTCCATTCAAGAAGTTCCGCAGCTGTTTGGAGGCCACGTGAATTCCAAAGGCGTTCTCCACTCAGGCCGCGACTGGAGATGACTTCATATTTTGGTGTACATGAAGGTGAATGGCGGCAGCCGGCTCCTGCTTATAGAGGAAGATCTTGGGTATCTTCCGCCCTGGTACTCATATCCACTTCCTCTGTCTGGGCTGCGAAAAATGAACAAAAAAACCTTGTTTTCTTTCGAGTCAGTTCCCGGTGTTGGCATGCAAAGTGGTATTGATTATTACCTCATTTTCTATGTGAGTTTTCTATGGTGACGGAAAACTTCGCTCATATGTGACGGCCTTGGAATGACTCTTTTTTGGCCTCCCGCCCCCTGACACTGCTCCACATAATGATAGATCCACCCATAAATATTACAAAATCCCGTCTCACATGAGGTTTTCAAAAATGTGCTCACATAGAAAATGAGGTAATAATCAATACCACTTTGCATGCCAACACCGGGAACTGACTCGAAAGAACAAGGTTTTTTTGTTCATTTTTTTGAAAATTGACACTCTGACAATTCCACAAAATGATAGTTCCACCTCATGTTTTTTTCTTCTTTTTTTTTTCTGCATCTTTTTTGTTGGGGAAAACTGTCCAATTATTGTGTCTTCGCCTTTTCTAGGTATGGCAGGAGGACATTTATTTATTGCGGCTTCTTAAAAGGACAGATAATCCGCAAGAAAAACTCGAAAACTGTCGAACCGTCGAATGGCGCTGGATGCGGGCCGCACTCATCATGCTATTAACGATTTTTTCCAAGGGACCCGCAGGATATTGAGCTGATAAGAGCTCTGGACATCCTCCCTTGCTGCCCGATCGGAATAACCGCCGTATCCTTGAAAAACCTCCAACTCTGCAGTGTCGTGTCGCGAAATCAAGACATCTTCGGAGGTCAAATGTCTCCGAGGAATACCGTCAGGGTCCTCCTTGAAAAACTCCTCATAGGAGGACTATGAGTTACGTACTGTTTCTAACGAAAAACCATCGGGAAAACCTAATTGGCTTTGCTTGAAGATGTTGCCGAGCCCAATGAAGTGAGGTTGGCTTTTGGCTGCGGCGCCCTACTGCTTGTCTACGTTGTTTTTTCAGTTTTTTTTTCTCGGTCGTGTTTTCTGATGAGGAAAAGTTCAACGGCGGACGGCTCCGACAAGAACCGATTCCGCTGGTACGACCTGAGGGAAGACAAGTTTCATTTTTCCGAGGGCAAAACTTTCAGAGGACGGGGGTGATGTGGTCTCATGGTCTGGCCTGCCATCGCATGAATGGAACGTCTGAAACTGCGCTCCGTATGAAATAAGAAATGATTTCTTCCGTTACCTAAAAGTCATGCGACGACGTCTCCTTGCTTC
>MU954378.1:0-13176 GCA_036418165.1 Cooperia oncophora | reverse complement strand
TGTCTGACCACAGAGGCTAGTCCGTTGTCGAGCCTGCCCGCAAGAATGACACCCCTGCTGCAACTGTTGCCTGAGTTATGTATGGAAAATTAAAGATGGTCGAGTGTGTGTGCTTGGGTAGCACATTTTCCTGTAAAAGCGCGAATGCAACACCGACTCTATGTCTGTAGCATAAATGTTCTCCGCATAAGATGTCATTCACGACTGTGAAAACGCACCGTGCCCCTGGGGCCGTATGCTATACTTCCCCTCGAGGGGAGACATCCCCTAGTAATCCTACACTCCCTGCCCTTATCTCTACTGATGCCCCTCGTCTCTCTGGCTCTCGCCGCTCTGCATCCATACTCTTCTGGCGCACGCTCTGAGCGAATATAGTACAGCGCAGAGAATAATCGATCTCTTCCCCTCTCCCCCAACACATGCCGTTGGGGGAGATTCCGGGTGACTGGGGGAACAGAGATGCAGAGAGGCTGAAGCAGAGAGACGATGGGCATTGATAGAGATAACGGCAGACAGCGGAGGTTTACTGGGGGATATCTTCCCCTCGAGGGGAAGTATAGCATACGGCTCCTGGCCTCTCGGGCGAATCGACGTTGGCGGCAGTCGCGCGCCAAAGAAGTGGATACTTATCGATCGGCGCCGGATGCCGAATCTCCCAGAGCGCTCAATCTCCTCAGTTAGCATAGTATGAACGCCTGTCATTACCGCTTATGATTTAGCTAAAGAAATCGTGTAGTTTTCATCCAGTTTTCTGACTATGTTCTCATCAATCTCTTTCAAGCTCGATTGGGTGTCAGTGGTCTCAAATGCCTCCGCAAGAGTCACACTGAACGTGCCAACACGACAGAAGCAGTCCCACTTTTTCACGGAATTCATAGCCTCAATGAAGCCTTTTGCGGAGAATCTATTGAACTGCCCATTGGTAAGTTGTCTTCTTTCCTTATTTCACTGAAGTTTCGGAAACAGTTCGGCTCGATGGGGTTAACAGATGGTACTTAGCCAAGCTCCTTCATGCCCTTATTGGGAAGAACTGTATAGTCCTGCGCTGCGACCAAAGGCTCATCAGAATAATTTTGCAGCAGGAGTTAACGTGTTTGACCAAAGTGAGACCTGTTAGTTGAAATGAACTAACTAGAGGAGCTGCGCCGAACAGCGCCAAATTTTGTTTTTCATTTCGTGAAGATCACGACACAAGAGAAGGTTAAAGCCCCCAAATGGTCTACATTTCTTGTTTACTGTGCAAATAATTGACAATTTATTTATTCTTTGGACATGTCAAGAACATGCGGGTAACGAGAGAATCGCAATCCTTTGAAGCTAGAGACAATAAATTATACAAACGCACCATTTCTTAAAGGTTGTGTATTTCAGCGGAAAAACATTTGCCCGTAAAAGTTTGTTAAAACTTGAGCGAACTCTATTGTCAAAAACTTTGGTCTGATTTGAGTTGAATGAGGCTCATGAAGTGGATATAAGCGATGCTCACAGTAAGCGACTCTTTCGGCCATAACACCAAAGGAGTTTTGCTCGTAGTTACCTTCTCCATGCGGTGTTGGTCTGCATTTATAACAAGACACCTCCTGCCGTTGAGGAGAATTTTTGCAAAACTCGATTCTCTCCCTCGACATTCCTCCTTTGATACAACCCTTTCCCTCGTCCCAAGCAGCAGCTTCAAAACTCCGTCCACTTTTTGCCAGTTTTCCACGACCAACTACGAACGGGAGAAGGAGAGGGGTGGGTGGTGTGTAGCCGAGAAAACCGAACAACGACGAACTTTTCTCTCAGAGGCAAAGTACGGCACCCCTCTCCCTCCATCTACCTGCGCCCCCTTCGTTGAAGATCCCAACGTACAATGTGCCCTGGTTGTTAATATGAGGGTTGTTGCAGCAAAACACTTGGTGAAGCAACTAAGAGATTTTTGTGGTATCGCTTCGCCTGAACTAACCCATAGCCCTTTGAAGGTTTTGATCAATGGAGAAATTCGAGATGAGTCGGAGCAACTCTTCAAAGATGTGAAAAAGAGAAAAGCGGATTCGATAGATGTGCAAATCTTTGTCGACACCACTGGTGGGTTATCAGAAGTAATTTCCTATAGCCGTAGAATGTCTTATTAGGTTCTATGAATAAAACAGTGCAACAGTGTTTGAAACATCTCTATCAGTGCTGACACCCATTCTAGTTCGCTGCGGACGTTTGGGAGTGTCAGGCATTAGTGTAACCCCGTCAAAGCCGTTCTCTGCCATCTTGTTGAAGCGCGCATGCGAAAGGTGGTAGAAAAGTAACAGTAATAGTGCGTAAGAGTAACACGAACGATATGATACAGTCATATCATTTACTCGCTTTAAGAACTGGTGCAGAACGGGTTTGGCGTTCTCCACCTGTTGAACGCGCCAAACTGATCCCGCCTGACACGCCTAAGAGACCGCAGCGAACTACACTATAAGACGACTCTGAGCTTCTATTTAAAAGCAGAATGGAGAGAAGAGGTTCCGGTTCAGTTCGCCTTTGAGATTCACATTTCTTGCGTATTTTGTTGTAGCAGAGGAAATGATGTGGACATTTCAGAGAACAAAGAGAACACTTGTGAGGCGCTCATAGCTACAAATCTACATGAAGTGTCTTTCGATATAGAGGTTAGTTGTGTTGAACTGTGTTTCTTACACTTGGCAAAACTACCAATCCCTTCGTTGTAGTGCACCAAGTTTCGGGAAAAAAATTCGGGAAGAGAGGTAGGAAGTTGAGAGAATCTACGAATTTGGTAGATATGGTGAGGAAGGGCGAAGTCGTACCAGACAAGGAGAGTTCGAAGGGAGAGGGGGGTCCCGCTTTGCATTTTCCCCCCAACAGCACAGCGTGCTTTCGGGAACTTGTATGACCGGGCTTTTATCCAGAATCTATGTTGCGAGCAGAAACGCATTCGCGCGTAAGGGTTGGTGCCTTTTGGTGAATCACTGGTTGAGCCGGTCTGCGTAGTCTTGAAGTATCCTCGTCGGTATCTCCCCTTGGAACGTTCTTATCTCCCGGACTAAAACTTCAGTTGTCGTCAGAGAGAGCCGTTGATTTTGTCGCTAAAGTTGTTACAGTCGCAGTAAGTTACCTTATCGCGCATTGTACCGTTACTGTTTTTTTTCTTTTTTTGTTGTATTCGTTCATCTGTAGGCTTATTTAGATTCGTGCAGCAGTGCCTGCTAAATCCAATGTCGGCTCAGCGGTTACTGCCGTTAAGCACCACCTTATTAGGAACTTGACCGCAAGAGCGGGTAAGTTGGAACGTTTCAGAGGATTTGCTCTTCGAAGAACATGGTTTCCGAATTTAAGAATTACAATACGAATCAATGGACGTCATCGAAGAAGTTAGCGCGGCTCCATGTTCTGTGCATCAGATGCCTCGTCCTGCCACCACTGTCCTTCATACACATCCAGCTATCTTGTTGTCGGATTATCTGTTCGAAGCTGATACCGTTGAAGATGCGCAAAAGAATTTTGATGAGTTGCTAGGGCTCAAGACCAGTATAGGTGGGATTCACTTCTTAATTTCGTGAAATAATTCAAGCTCATACAGAATGATTATTCTCTGGGTTCTGAGTTTGAAAACAACTGACTCAAAATCAAGGGCGATGCACCCTGTGGTCGCCCCAGCTTTCACGGCTGTTGGGGAACGGGCTGGCGCTGCACATAGACCCAGCCTTCAAACATTCGCGATTACCTAATGTTTACAGGTACCCTTATCCAAGATATGGGAGGGGCGTAGCCGTGTACTCCATTCGAGAGGGCAGCTGTTGCGTTTGATGCGGGATATTTTCGTTTGGGGCAGTTCTAATTATCTCTTTGTCCAGCACAGATAGGACTATAGTTACCCCAAGAGAAAATATCCCATGAGGAACGCATCCAGACCCATTTCCGATGAAACATGCAGCCACAACCTTCTCATATTAAGGATGTAAAGCAGAGGCTTTTTCTTGTATATAGTGCCTGGTCCGCAACCGCAGAATTTTACAACTTTCGCGGCTCGAAAGTGATTAATAGACGCTAGGGTCGTCAATACTCCTCGAGCGACACCAGTCGGCGGCGGCGCAACCAGGACTCGGCTGAGCAACGGTTTCTTCCGGTCCTTTTCACTGGTAAGCAAATTGACTACGATTTATATTTGGCCTTCACTCCCCTTACTTGCGAATGTGGAATTCATCGCATTAATCTCTTCAACTGAAAATTTAATTGCATCTGGTAGTGAAATCATGGCAGAAGTTGAGTAGTTTCTTTCACTTTTCCAGAACACATTGACGAAGGCTGGGAGCGAAGTTTGGAGATAGAAGAAATGGAAACGGTACGCGCTCCTCTCGATGACACACCAATCGCCAATTACAGATCGAAAGAAGACGATGTTGGCTCGATATTCACCCTACTGATTGCTCTTGCAGTAATTGTTGCAGTTGTGGGCGTTGTTGTATATTTTGTAATGGGAAAATAACTCTAAAGAAGTAACCCGTTTAGTGCCAACCGCATTCCTGTCTTTCGGGTTCGAATAAGGTTATATTGTAATATTGTGATTAATATTATATATTGTTCATAAAGCGTTTATCGCTTGCGCTATCGGTGTTTCTGGAACTTCACTAGAAAGTTTGTGTTGCCAGTGAAGTTAGTCGTTCGAATCATGGGGAGGGGAATGGGAATGGAGATTCGGGAAAAAAGTCCAATTTCCTCACAGCTTTTGAATTCCAGAAGATGAAAGAAAGTGATTTTGGCGTGAAACTGCGAGATTAAGGTAACCTAACTGCGAGTTCAGGAATAGGAAAATAGCAGAAAGCACTCAATGTTGGGTGCGCTATGCTTTCGACATGCACACCGGATCGTAAGGGCACCTGCGTGTCATCGAGCCTATGAATTGACTGGAGGGGGAGCAACCCATATCATTGCCGAGGATTCTACGGAAAGGGATGGGATCGTATTTTAATTTGTGGGTGGATGACGTCGTTCTCGACAAGGTGCTTCCTTGTCGACTTGGTCGTTTTTCCGGGCATATAGTCTTGGTCGCTGCGGATGATGGGGCGTGTGAAGAAGGAACGGGTTTGTCTCGGCGCCAGCCCGTTTTTTCCTCTTCTTTTTTGTTCTGGCATGCGGCAGACCTTCATCATATCGTTCGTATCAGTCGTTTTTCACCAGCTGTTATCACTTACCGCCCCATCAATTAGTGGAGAACGGGCTAGCGGCGCGCCAAATCCAGCCAAACTGCCCCACCATCAGCAGTGAACAAGACTGCTATCAATAGCGTTGCAGCTTTACCAAACGTAGTTGATGGTCAGCCTCTTCTTTTTTTTCTTCTTTCTTGATAGTTCCCATCCCTTTCTCTTCTATCAGTTTGTTTTCACTCGCTCGACAAATTTCGGCTTCTGTTCGCATTTTGGGATCCTGCTCGTGCAGAGCTCCAAGGCGAGCAGCTCGTCTTGGAGAACTGTGTTCTACATTACTAGCAGGGCCATCCCGCTACTGGGGAAAAATTTGATCACGAATCATTTTACCTGCCAAACTTCCCACCTATTTTCTTTGGAAATTCTCTAAGTTCCCCCCCCCCTACTACCACTGTACACGTGGGCGAGGGGGGGAGGGGGGTAAATGTGGCATACATGAAACGGGAGAAACGGAGAAAAGTCAGCTACCAACGGAGAAAAGTCAGCAGCCAGGACATCTTTCTTGAAAACACGATCCCTCCCTCCCGCCCCGACTTATAGTACGCTGGGGGCAAGTCTTGCACTAGCTGAAGCGATAGAAGGCCTGTACGACCTCCAAGTCGGAACATGACCCCCAGAGCACGTCTGTGCACCGCCTACCACTACCCCGCCTCCGCCTCGAATTCACACGGGACCTCGACATCTGCGATTTGATGATAGATGAATTAAACAAAGTGTCAGTAGGAGCAGTTGGCGATGCAGTACGACTATGAGAAAATGACAGATAGGATTTATTCCAATAAATTGCATGAACTAAAAAAATCTATCATACAAATAACCAGAAATGTTATCGCAGGTACTTTTCAATAGGACTGAAAGCTACAGAAGGAGTTTGTTATATTCACGATTGACATAGATATTCATAGGCACACGGGTTATCTTTAGTACATCACACAGATTTCAAAGATTAGAAAAACTTGATCCGTATGTCACAGCTTACTCAGTAATCAGATGGAACAATAAGGAAAAGATTGTTCTGGGAGAAGATATTCAAAACATGAATGCCTGATATAGACCAGTGCACATATGTACGATTTCAAGCAAAATTCACTGAATGTTTTCAAAATTGGAAGTCTACTGATGGAATGACCATACGAATTACTTATTTGGCAAGGATTTCAAACGAATACAAGCCATAAAACGAAGAAAACACCAAGGTAAAGGAACACATTGGAAAGAAACTGCTCTTCCTGATATTGACGAGAACCTTGTTGAGGTGCAGCTGGACGTGGATCTTGTGGCGCATTGAACCATGTTGTGAAGAAAGACAAGGGAAAAACGCCTAAAAAGTTCTCGAATAAGGAAATACAGCCAAATATGCCTTAATTTATATAGACATCTTCATGTAGACATGGACTAGATATTTATAGACAGTTCGGCTCCGAACGGAAGGTGGGGGGGGGAGCAATTTGCACTTTCGCTACTCCCAGTAATCGGTTCTAGCTATCGAGTGGGGACCTGTTAAATCCTGTAAGGCCATGAAGCGAAACCGGCCAATATTTGTAGGAACCACCTGTCTACTCCTGTAAAGCAGTGAACACTTGGACGGGATCAGCGAAAGGATAAGATGATTCCCCCCCCCCCCCGCCCAAGCCGAACTGCGCTTAGATAGGAAATGATCGCTTAGCCCTGCCCCTGTGGAAGGAGTGGCGATCCGGCAGACTTGGGAGAATAGGATCCTATCAATGCGTAAACAATCCTTTCCTCCAAAAGCCACAGATTCCGCGGAATTTTTTGTATGTGCCTTAGCTCACATTTTGAATCCAAAATATAGCCCGCACTTTAATTGAAGTGTCATTACATCACAATTAAGCTAGTAACAATGAAAGTAAAGATAATACACACTAAGAGATTACTATACTCACCAATTCCTAGAGAAAACTGTACACCACCACCTGGTCCACCATCGCCCCATTGAAATCCAGGAAAGCCCTGCTGAAACAGAATCAACATCTCAACGGTTGAAAAGGGTGCTAGTGTTGGAGATTTGTCAGTAATGCAGAGAAGCTATACAATCAGTTGTTACTTGTGTTGGTATTTGATTGCATTCTTATTGTTTTGTTTTATGTGCTACTGCATGTAAACTAAATAAATAAATAAAACATATTCTACCGCACGAGACTGAGCTCTACAATAGTCCACATCACGTCACATTGATAGGCCGTGTCCACTGACACGGTTGTGAATAAGAGACTGTTTCTGGCTCAGGAATAGAGCGGAAGTGAATCAGGAAACAGTGGAGCAACGGAGGAATGTTGACACTGACCTGACCCCTGTCTGCGTAAACTTTATTGAATGCCCACGGATACGGGGCGACTACCACGTGCATAATTAAGACCGTGGAAATCCGCTCTACAGGAGGGCACATTGTGAAAAACTTTCCCAAGGACACCCCCTAACCCGAATTCTCCTTCGGTATGACGTCTTCCTACCTTCCATCTAGCTGAGTTTTCCTCAAAACCTTACCGTCGAACGGGGCGGGTGCTGTGAACGCGCGCGAAACAGGAAAAAAAACCCAACTGGGAGAATCTCACAATAAAATACGCCCCCTCCCCCTTCTCCCAACGGCAAAATACGACCAACATGCGATTTCCACAACGATGATGGGCCATGCCTCCACGCGCTGTGATATATGCTGTGCCGTTGAGCTAATGGAGGAAACGAAGATGTCCGCCACACTTCAAAAAAAATTACATTGTGCTCGCAGACAACTAACCACTCGATAAAAAAATGCTTACTGCAGCTTTTTTTGATTCAGAAGAGAAGCGGATAAGACCTTCAACATAGTATTCACCACATCCTGCTTCAATGCGCTATGATATGCTTTTGAAACGGATGCCGATTTGAACCTTCTGATGGGTGGCCGATTATTTTTTCTAAGCATAGGAAGCAGCATTTCCTACTGTTTTATCAACCCTAGTATCTTATCAACAAGTAACAAAAGCCTTTCCAAGCTTTTTATAAGTGCTAAGCGAGCACTACCAGCGAGCACTTATCGCGTACATAGGCCGATTAATGCATAAAGAGCAATGGAAGTCGGAAAAAATCATGTAACAGTCTAGTCGCTGCTATAAAATATTTAATAGATGGCATTTTGGCACCTTACATTTGGAACAGAAACTGACTAAACTTGGGAACAAATAGCTCATAAATTAGAGCGCTCGCACGATCCAAGCGATTGGATTGCGAGGTGTGAACGCGCTTTTACCGAGGAGCGAGCTGCGTGGGAACTGGAGCTCTTTCCTACAGATGCTGCCTGAGTAGAGCGGCAGAAATACTTACTTGTGGCGCTTCAGTTCGTTGACCTCTTGGACGGGGCGGCATTTTCTCACGTGGATCGGTATTATCCGCCTCCTCGACCATAAAGTGGAATCACCTCAAAACTATGAAGTTTTCTTATCGTAGTAGCGAAATCAAGCAAGAAAACCGTAAGAGGGTCACAAGCCGCAATCAAGGAAAACAAAAGGAAACCCGTTCGAAAGAAATCACGAAACAAACCTTATCTTTACTTATGGCGGCTTTGCAAACGGGGCAAAGTTGGCGATTTGGTCTTGTGTCCAACCATTGCACAAGACAAGGCCAGCAAAACAAATGACCACACATAGATACCACAGCATCTTTTGCTGTATCCAAGCAAATATTGCACTCAAACCTGTAATTTAGCTCACCATTTAACAAAGATCACAGCCAGATTGTTTTCAAAAATCCACGAGCAATAAAGACTTCTGCTCCCTTTTCGAGGGTGTAAGTGGAGATCGGCTTCAGAGGACCTATTTGTTCCCTACATAAAGGCTGATGTGTGCCCTTTGCTAAAAGAGAAGTTAGCCTAATTACACAGTCAATTATTGCAACATTGAAACTTTGGTAATGTAATGGAAAACAACAAAAACAAGGACACTTCAGTTCTGGTATGGCAACGAATGGATGGTAATCAGCGAAACTTGTACAGGATACCTTGTGAAACCCTGTAAATTCTTGTGACCGAACTGGCTCATTAGTACCACTTGGCAGCTTCACGCAAGTTTACAGGTTTTACCGAAACTGACGTGGCAGCCAACAGGAACTAATCAAATGAACTAACGAAAACTTAACTGCCCCTCCCTAACCGAAGACGTCAAATTAACTTAGAAGCACAAAACTTGTGATACCACAATAGCTTATTTGTACGAGCGCCACTTTTACTATATGAACTTCCCATGTACTAGAAGAAAAACCTCAGATTGCAACTTCCCAGTTTGCTTCCTTTCTAATTTGACTACTCAAAAGCTATCACTCACCGTTGAATACATGGGCTTCCGTGCCAAATTAAGATTATCGTTATGTTGAGGACTAACTGACATTGCTTTTGCAGATTTTGCTTAGACATTCCCTTTAAGGCTAAATTTGTACTTACACAAAATCTACGACAACCTCGTGACGGGTGCAACTGATTTGAAATAAACAAATAGACAAATTGAGATAAAAATTACTGAAAAGGCGCGCTTCCTCTGTTATCAACAGTTCTAGTTTGATTGACTGAATCTGAGAAAAGTGTTTGAAGGTATCTAGGAAAGGCCATCGACATCGGTCCGAGTAAACATCTGAAGGTATCTAGGAAAGGCCATCGACATCGGTCCGAGTAAACATCTCTCAATCTTTGCACCCGTGGCATAGTTAATCCAAATCAGGGCGATGTTTGGCTTGGGAAGGGCATTTTGCGCTTCCACTAGTTCCTTTGGCTTGTTCCTGCTGACTAGCCGGTCTCATCCTGGTGAACGTGAACTTTTGCGAAACTATAAAATGATACATGTGAGCCACTTTGGTTAAGAGTATACTGGCTTCCACATTTACAGATTTTCACAAAGTGGCCTGTAAAGTATTCACTATGTATCGTTCGCTGCCCCACCAAGCAACTGCAGCAAAAACTGTTTTCAATTTGAATCGTCTGAGTAAAGTTAATCCCAAGTCCGACTGTCTCTTAACCTCGGCATCTGCTTTTTATATGTTGTTATAAAGTTTTTCTTTAAACTGCTCAGACGAGGTTGTTATGAATGTTTATTGGCTGACGTTTCGGCGTTTTCGCCTTCTTCGGAGCCTGAAAGGGTCAGGCTGAATTAATGATCTCCGACCCACCATCAAAGCACGCCCTACCCTTTCGACCCCCCTCTAAGTCCAGCACGTAATTCGAAAGAAACAACCAACATACCTCAACCGAATTCACCGGATCAAACGACGAGCCTCGGTGATAGAAGTTTTCGAACTGAGACTATCCAGAGCCGTTAAATGCTAATCTTATATAGGGAGATAGCTCTCGCGTGATTGATAAGCATTCTCCCCTTCGGTTCATTCTTGGATTCCTGACCTGAATCCAGAATGCTTCGAGAGTTTTTCGCGCGGAAAGTTGGTCTTCGCGCTCTAAAACCTCTACCGTGACTCCAAAATCGTCTCCGTTGTGTTCTTGTACCCTGTGGCATCCTAATGGGGTTGATACACGCAGTCTAGACTTTCCATCCAGATGCTCCTTGATCCGCACATGGAGTGGCCTAGCCGTTTCACCAATGTATTCATCTCCACAAGTTAGACAGGAGATCTTGTAGACCACACCTGTGACTATGCAGTCTCCTTCCCTGCCAGCAGGGCAAACTACACAATCAGGGGTGACACATGTGCGATCGTAGAGGCGGTTTCGAACCAGGCGACGTTTTAGGTTATTAGGAGGAACCTCTACTAACCAACAATGTTCTGTAGACCCGATCTCCTCAGGCATTTCTTTATGGAAGTGCTTACTTCATCGGAGATGAAAGGTAAGCATGAATGGTATTTTGTCCATCAATGGGTTACCTGGTCTACTCGCAGCAACATCTGTTCTAGTTCTACGCACAGCCGAGGGGAGGTGGTAGCCATTCTGCTCAGCAATCTCACGTGCCATTTTCAGTGACTCTTTCTTTTCGCTCGCTCCCGTACAGACCTTTGCGGCGGTCCGGAACATATTCCTGACGATAGCCCGCTTAGTCTGAAGTGGGTGGGCTGATCGAAAATGGACGATGATGTTTTTATTGCTGGGTTTTCTATACCACCTGGTGAGATAAGTGGACCCCTCAAGTTTAATCTGGACATTAAGAAATGGGAGCCAGTCATTGACTGGCTTCTCACGCGTTAGTCTTATATGTTCGGACTGCTCGTTCATTAGGATGAAATAGTTGTCCATTTCCTCTTGTGTGGAACAGATTACGAAACAATCATCAATGTATCGGCAATAAAGCAGTGGAACTTGATCTAAAACAGGCGCTTCGATTTTAGCCATGAAAGCAATGGCTAAAGTGGGCGCCAGCCGTTGTCCCATAGCTAAGCCCCTAATCTGCTCGAAGTACATTCCAGACCATCTGAAGATGTTACAGCTGAGACATTCTTTCAGCAGCATCATTATTTGATCTACGGAAAGCCCATGCATATTAATCAGGTCACGGTGCTGATTGAGGAGCTCAAAAAGGGCTTCCATAGCAGCACTGTTACTGACATTCGTGTAGAGGGCTTCTACGTCAAAGGACTCCATGACGCTGGAGCTGTTTGGATGTGCTCTAGCGAGGTGGTTCAGGAACATCTGAGTGTTGGAGAGGTGTGACGGTATGTATCGAAGCAACTGTGTCAAAATAGTGTTGAGGAACCACGCGATCCTATCAGTAGGTCCTCCTACACAGCTGATGATTGGTCTGACTTTAACCGTCGTAGGACTAACTGTGGTCAGGTCTTCCGTGGCCGAGAACTTGTGTGTTTTTATAAGCAGAGTAAAGTTAGTTCCTCGGCAAGTGCTTCGTCGTCTTCGACTTAACATTTTAATAGCTAAATGTGTGGCCATTAGTTTGTCAAGTACATCACAACGCTGCAATACCTTTTACTATACTATATATTTGTCAGAACCCAAAAAAAAAACGCTGGAACCTATTCCCAAACTTATCGGCTAACGTTCCGGCTTCTTCGCCGTTTGTCAATACTAAGGACAATCCCGACAAGCTAGTCAACCAACTAGCGACATCGGTGCATTAGTAAACTGGCATACTCATTAGGGAGATGTATGACGGTTCATGGGTGTCCAAACTTGAAACGCGTTCATTCTTTGCGGTTACGTTTTCAGCAACTAGGAAAGTATAGGTATCGATCTGCTATTCTGGGCGTTCCGGCGTTTTGAGGATCTTATACTTTCCTAGTAGCTCAAAGAGCTGGCGGACGCTGACACAAAGTATGAACGCACTTCCAAAGTGTGCTCATACCACGATATAAAGTGAATGATAAGCCGCAGAAGTCCGCAACTGATGCGATCTGGGCAGTAATCTCCAAACGCTATTCTTTTCCATTCATTTCCATGTTTTTTGAATGGATCCAAAATGCTTCCATTGTTTTAGGCGCTGTTCTAAGCTTTCCAACATATCGTTGAGCAGTAGAGGTCTTGTAGTAAAAGCAATCTAGCTAGTTAATGATACACCGATGAAGACCCTTTCAAACTCTCGAAGCATTTGAAGAGACACAGTACTGAGAGCCTGAAAGTTCACAGGTCACGTAAGCGTCAAAAATGCCACACCTTGCACTATCCTCTTCCTTTTTTGACGGTCCAGGCTTCTCAGAAGACGGTTGTGGTGTGGAACTCTGATCCTGGTTTACATTTTCATCCATTCCAGGGACCTTTTCTGAAGTCACGTAAACATGTTTATGTAAATTACAGCCACTCCTTTTGACAGTACGAACTTCACATAACAAAAACAACCATGTAGGTAAAATAAGAGGTACGAAAGACTAATTAGTCAAAGGATCTGAAGGCCAGTCAAGGGATCTGGTGAGGACAGAAACGGAGTTACAGCCAAATTAAGTTAATTGCTGGAAGATTAAATTTACCCTACAACGCAGCAACGAGTACTAAACGCACCCTCTGCCTTTGTTCCCTAACGCATCGTTTCGAAGCATACTTCGCTCTATTAGT
>MU954359.1:0-11399 GCA_036418165.1 Cooperia oncophora | reverse complement strand
CCTTGCCATATGGTGGTCTGCTTATCCAAGGGATTATTTATGGAGCACTATACTTCGAATTTAGTTCCATTATGTTCTACGACCTTGCGCCTTCCGAAAGCAGTTTAGGGCAGCGTTCATACTTCGCGACAGCAGTGGCGATCGCCGCGATCCGAGTATTTAGTAGCGTCAGTACGCGTTAGAGCGCGCCCCGACGGTACTAAATACTTGGACCGCTCCGAGTGCTATTAGGAGGAATTGGCTTAATTTCCTGCTTTTTTTTTTTGCAATTGACTCAGGTACTAGAGTTCGTTTTGACTCAAGGAAAGGTGGATGAAACTTAATGGCTTTTCTTTTCTATTTTCTTTTTTGATTCAGGATAGAAATGAGCAAAAAGCAAGGGGGCTTCATTTAGAGTAAGTTTCTTATTGTTTCTTTTTTCATTCTTCGAGCTTATACATGAACTTATGAAGTTTCCTCCTCCTCGATGTTGCATAAAAGAATTAGTGTTTGATTCCTAGGTGAGTTCCTTTCTGTTTCTTTTTCGTTGTTTGAACTCGACTTGTAAACTATAAATGTTTTGGTAATTGTAACGCTTTAGGCGGTAGGGAAGGTTCAAGACACTATATAAGTTGAAAAAATGAAATGAGAACAGAAAGAAGCACCTATTTAATGGGAGTAACACCCTCCCCTTCTTTATATTCCAGATTAAGTAGAGAAATTTCTAAGTTTCAAGGTAGTAGACATTATCATGGGGAAAAAGGTGTTTTCGAGTTGAACCAACCTTTTTGTCCAAGTAATAGCGTTGGGGCGCGCATTGTTGCGTACCGACGCTCGCGGCGATCGCCACTGCTGCCGCGAAGTATGAACGCTGCCTAAGGTAGCATGACCTAGCTTTAACAAAATTTCAACAGTACTACTAAACGACAACCTCGCGATGAAAACAAAAGTGTCTCTGTTCCACTCCACCGTGCTGCTGTACGGCGCGGAGTGCTGGTCAACCACCAAAGCAGACGAAGAGAAATTCGCTGTCACGCAGCGGGCAATGGAGCGCAGAATTTGCAAAGATATCATTGCGTGATCATATCTCGAATACGGAACTTCGAAGGCGAAGTGGCTTTGTTGATATTGTCCAGGAATTGTACAAACGAAAACGAGAATGGGCCGGCCATGTGGCGCGCCTAAGAGATAACAGATGGACTTCCCGGCTAACTGATTGGATCCCTCTGGATCACAAACGACCGCTGGGAAGGCCTAAAATGAGATGGGCCGATCCGATGGTGAAAATGTTCGGCCAACAGTGGAGAAGACGTGCACAAGACCGGAACGAATGGCTCAAAGTCGACTTGCGTGGATGAGAAATACACGAGGACAAGTCGGATACGGGTGATAGAGGACCTCTTCTCTCCCCATCAGCCACGCGCCGTCGCAGGGTGCTCTGTTCTCAGCCGCGCCACTTCCTCCGATCCACTGCATCTTCTGCTATGGTATTCATCCCCGTGAGATCCTGTTTGATGACGCCCCTCTATCTCTTCTTTCCGGCTCCTCGTGGTCCTATTTTGAATTCAAACGCCTTCGTCAGTGGGCGGTCTCCAGGCCCGCTCATTGCGTGCCATCGCAGTCTTGCTCTCGTGCCTTCAGCTAGATCGGAGCCGTCTGTGTGAACACCAGACGTCCCGTTTCAGACGTCTAGTCGTGTCCAACTCCAACATCTCTGCATCCTTACTTCAACTGATTGGAGCTGCCTTCCATGGTTCTTGCATAAATGCCAACAGTCGCTGTCTTAGAGCATCGCAAGCCTAACTATCACTGTACGCTCGTGAAGAACTTTTGTGAGATCATGTGATTGATAACCAGTGTTGGAGAACTTGCGTAAACTTTGCACAAATCCCTCACAGAATCTTTCGAGGAGAAAAATATATTGCTCAGCCAAAAGCGCATGTTTATGGAATGAAGGTTTCACTGTTATGTCGACGGGGCTTCAAAGCGATATCGGTGGGTACTGGCACAGCCATGTCGGCCACATTCTGCCCTAATCAAAGTTGTGATAACGTCACGCCTGAACTCACAAGAGCACTCAGTTTCTCTTTAGTGCACGGTGGTGCGAAGACCGCATGTAAGGATCAGGCTACGCCAAATCATGGACTTGATCAGTGAATGTGACCGTAGCAGCTTAGTCAGCAAAGTTGGAGGCCTTTAATTGTCACTTCCTTTGATCCCTACTGCATCCTTCAGAAAGCGAAGAGTCCGAAAGTCGACGTCCACTTAGAACTGAGGTCCACCGATTCGATTTATCGTAGTTGCTGTAGTTCTACAAAAGTTGAAAAGAGAAGTTGTGCAAAAGGTGGGCACTAGTTCTAGTCCTAGTGGTGATTACCTTGTAGATTGGAGGTGAACTTTCTCACGATTCCTACCTGGTATTCAATGGTGTCCAGCTTTACTTGTCTATTTAATCATTTGAGCGCACCATTCACTGAGATTCATTTGCGATGGTTTTTCAGCAGCTCTCACCACAAATTTACACGCTCCCCCTCCAGCTTTCGTACAGCACTGGAACGCACCTGAATATTAGATGAACTCGTCGGTTCTTCAAGGCCGTCAGGCTACCATGAAGGAGCATGATCCATCCTTATCCGTAGGCACAGTACTTTAAGCTTTTCTCGCCTCCGTTACACTACCATCGTGCTACTTTGCCGCTCTATCGATTTTTGCAGGTCACAATGTAGCTGGATCTACTTTCCCTAATATCATGTATTCGGCTTCATTAGACATCGGTTGAAGTCTTCCTCAGGCTCCTAGCACGCTGTTCATACTTCTCATGTTTTGTTGCTCGTCTCGGGTGACAGGGTTCATCAGATGTGTAATATTTGCCATTTTATCAAGGAATTTACGGTAACTGGCAAGAAGAGAGGTCAGGATGGGCGAGCAACCAATTAAGTGAGGTTATACCGCAGGTAAGGGCAGGGATAGCTGAGTGGTTAAGAGTGCGGGCTCATCTTTCCAACCGCTTTGAAGAACGCCACAAGTTCGATCCCTGCCGACGCACAACAAAGTGGCAGGTCAGAGCCCTCGCCCGAGTTCTGTGGTCAGTATGTGAGGGCTACTGACCACAGAATTGAGGAGCGAACGACGTCGGCTAAAGGAGCTAGTCCGAATTGGTACTTTGAACGCGGGATCTTTGACCGGAAAGTCTAAAGAGGTCACTGATCTGATGAAACGAAGCATACGAGACCACGCCTTCAGGAAACGCGCTGGAAAGGAGTCAAGGCCAGCGAGATTGGGCAGGCAGCTGAACAGAGGGAGTCTAACGTTTCTATATTTGAAGACGCCCAGCGGAACGGAGTCGACATAACGGTGGTGGAGTCCCAAGGACTGCATCTTCTTTGTGAACAGGGTCAGTGATCGAATCGTGGGGGGGAGAATGGACCGAAGGGGGGTATTGGACAATAGTGACCGTATGCGCACCGCAAGCTGGCTGTTCCGAGGCGGAAAAGAATGACTTCAGGACATGGGCGAGGCCATCGAATTGGTTTCGGGAGGTGACTATATCACTATGGCTGATGATCTGAACGGCCACATGGTTAGTGACACAAAGGGCATAGAGGGTGCACGGAGCAAGGGGATAAGAGCAAGCACATCGAGGAGGAAAGAATCTTGGACCTGGCAACAGCCCAAAATCTAGTCTTGTGCAGGCATGTCCTTCAAAGAGGCAGGCCCAGAAGATAACCTACAGTAGTGGAGGGAGACAAACGGAAAATCGACCACGTGCTCGTGAGAAGATCATCCCTCAAAACAGTTAACGACATCAAGGTGCTGCCGTGAAGAGCTGGGCCCTCAACACAGACCCCCTCCTAGTAGACATTGCCCTAGATCTCCGCACCAAGGTGAAGGAGCTAAGAAGAGGATACGGTGGTGGAAGTTATGCCAAGCTGAGGAGGATGAGCTCAGAAGAAGGGCACTGGAGACTGGTCTCCCAGATCCTCAGGGACGTATCCAGGACACTTGCTCCAGCGCAGCAGATTTCATCCTTACTGTGTGCTGAAGAAGTACTAGGAAAAACATGCGAGGAACCAGAGGAGACAGGGCAGCGTGGTTCTGGAAACCGGGAAGTCCAGCAGGTGGTTAAGCGGAAGAAGGAAGCGTACAAGCAGTGGCAGAAAACAAGGATTCCAGAAGAATTGCGCTTTCTTCAAGAAGTGCAAACAACCCGCTGAGGCGACCGTAGCCAAGGCGAAGAACGCGCAAAGGGACACCTCGGACAACAAATTGGACAGCAAACAAGCAGACAAGTCCGTCTCCCGTCTGGCTAAGGCCTGCCATCACGCTTCCGAGACATCAGGATGGTGAAGACCGTAAAAGGCTGGGAGAGTGCCATTCTGAAGAAATCAGTCGAAGCCAAGAGAAGGTGGAAATGATTACTCCAGAGAACTTCTGAACGAGGAGTTTCCTCGCAAAGACAGCCCACAAATAGAGCCGACGGCTGGTCCCATCACAGTCTGGACAGACGATGAGGTCCGCAGGGAGTTAGGAAGGGGGTTGGCAAGGCGACCGGTCTAGATGGGATCCCTATTGAGGCTTGGAAGGTACTTGAAGAGTATGGAGTCAGTCGATTCACTCGCCTATAATAACATAACATCCGAAGGAGGAATGTCGGACACTTGTAATCATGCAGAGAGGAGACGCGACGGACTGCTCCAAATATCGGGGCGTCAGACTGACCTCACATACCACGAAGCTGTGCGAGAGGTTAGCCGCCACGAGTCAGCACTCAGCCTCTCCTTATCCAGCTAACCCTGGATGTCATGACAAAGGAACTATGAGGATGCCAATCAAGACCGTCCTCTACGCCGATGGCATTGTCCTGATAGCGGAGCAGGCAAGAACTTCAGGGGTGGTGGAAAAATGGCAGATGGAACTGGTCAAGAATGACCTCCGTCTGAACATTGAGAAGACCAAAGCTCCTGAGCTTCAAAGGGTGCAACAAACTCATCCAGGACAATCATGGCGAGTCCACTGAGAGGGTGCGAACCCTGAGAAGCGATCTGGCTCAAGATAGTAGAGTGGACCAGGTAGTAAAGGCTTGTATACGTGCGACTTGGATGAAGTGGAGGGAGTCCACCGCAACCGACGGTGCTCCAGCGCCCTCAGAGGCAATGTATACCGGGCAGTGGTGAGACCGGCGATGCTCTACGGCAGCGAGCGCTGACGCCATATGCATGAATTCATGAAAAGCAGCTCCACCAGCTGATTAAGGATGCTGATGGTGAGATGGGCTTGCTGTGAGAACGATTAGATAGATTTAGAAACGAAGACGTCAGAGCGATCACATAGACGGTTCCGGTCTAGCCAAAGGCACGAGAACATGGCTGTGGTTGTATGGACACGTGCTGAGAAGACCCGAGGGGCATCCCATAAGGGAGGCACTGGACTTCGAAGCACAAGGCAAGTCACGAAGACGAGGCGCGAAGAAAAGTGGAGGGAAGTGAAGAAGAAGACCTCACTGAAGAGAAGGCCACGGCAGAGGATGCCGTTGATAGGAGAAGATGGCGATGCTTACAAGAACAGCCGACCTCGACGAGCAAGACTAACGCTAGAGAGGAGAAGAAAAAGAAGAAGAAAAAGAAGACTCCGCACGCACGTCCTGCCACTATGTGAGACAGAGGTGCCTTTAAAGGCAAAGCCCGCGACCACAGATTGTGGGTAACGGAACCCACATAGGAACGAAAAAGGGCTAGGTATCTGATTAGCGGAGAAAAGCAGCAGAAAAACAGCCGAAAATGCCCTAAATAGGATTCCATATCGACCCCAACTTGTACATGCATGCAATGAAGAAAACGCATGTTTGTACGAATTTCCACTCGTCGTTATCATAAAGATATCAGCTCTTTTATCGTATCACCTCACTCTCACCATTCGGAATGGAGAGAGATAGCATAGTGGCTACTAGCTAGTAGCTAGCAGCCGGTGGGGGTCGGCATGGGCCTAAGGGGCGCCCATGGGCCTAATTGGTTAGCTTAAAGCGGAATTCTTGCCGATTTTCACTTTCTAAAGGTAGCGCAGCCTCCGCAATCTCCTTCCGGATCGTCTGACACATTTGAAAGGTCATAGCCTTATTTTATCGCGGAAAGTGCCTTTAAGACTGGACAAACGTCCGGCACCTCATGCAATAGAGAGCACGCAATGACTACCCTATAGCGGCTAATGCCGTTTGGACTCCAGCAATTTCGGCACCGAGCTCATTTTCAAATTTCCTAAGTCACCAAATCCGCTAAAAACTTGTATATAGGGGTAATTCAACATCCTGATCACGAATATGACATTCATTTTTGGCGCTGGCGCTAATGGATGACACTACGATTATCTGCGCTCTGCTAAGGCTGAGCCCAGGAGGTAATCGTAGTGTCCTCTCTTGGCGCCAGCGACAAGAGTGAATGTCATATTCGTAATCAGGATGTTAAACTACCCTATATACAAGTTTTTCAGCGGATTTGGTGACTTAGGCAATTTGAAAATGAGCTCGGTGCCGAAATTGCTGGAGTCCAAACGGCATTAGCCCTCTATAGCTGGGATCTGACGGTTGCTTATTCGCAAGGAGGGAGAAACACAGGGCGAGAAGATCGGAACAAATCCCGCAAAAAGTGTCTCAGAACAACTGGAGTTGCTACTGTTTCTCATTATTTTAGTCGTTCATTTGGTTTCCTTGGTCTCTTTATCAACTTATATTCCTATTTTTAATCGAAATTAACTATGAAACGAATCACTGGCCTATACGTGATGCTGTTTTTCCGTTGTAATGTTTTGTATGAAAGGAAAAACATTTTCAAAAACAAAGGTTACGAGAAATCCCCGTTGCAAACATGCTCAAGAAGAGAAACCGTTAGCTTAAGGAAGTCCTACATGGCGTCGTCTGCGCAACGGCCTTTGAGCCTTTGAGCGTATCAGGCAGATTTACCATACCAGGCCTGATTCCCTCCACAACACAAGCTCACGAATGACCGCTTAGCAGTTGATAACGCTCAAATCAATCGTATCCACCCACGATCTGCGGCTGGATAGCGCTCCTTCTCCAGGATCCCATCTAAAGAGGTAGGTTCCTACCGATGAAGAACATACTCCTCGCAAAAACTGCCCGTTTTGCAGTTTTAGACAGTCGCTGTGAGTTTCCACCTTGATCTTCGATCGACGATCACTAATCTCAGGCATAAGCTCCTGCAGCCCTGTTGGAGCTGACGAGGACCTTACTTCGGGAGTTTTCGGCCCGTTTTAACCCGTTTTCTTATGGTGACCTGGTATTGAGAGCCCTGCTCCCGGTTTTCTGCAGAAAACCAAATTATTGTGCTACAAAACCTTCAATGTTGTTTCCTGTGTTATTCAATAGATAAACTCCGTGCTTTACAGGAAAGTTTTGTGCAGGTTTTTCCATTTTCACTTGGTCCTACTTAATTTTTCACCTCATCAAAATGGAGTGTGGCTCTATAGCGAACTAGTGTTTTTCAATACCATCCCTTTGCAACTCAAGACAAACTACGATTGTGTGTTGTGGGTAGGTTACGTTGAGATCCTTGAATCGTTTGAGACATTTGCGTGCTCTCCTGAGGGCATGGCTCCTCGCCTTTTACCCATAGACGAACCTCTGCTATTTTGGCTTACTGATTGAATTTATTAAGTTCCAAGGAAGATGCAAGGAAAATTTCAACTCCATCGATCTGACACTTTACTTGAAGAACTTGAAATTAATGGAAATCTTCAGAGAAACTAAGCCTATTTCTTATAAATCGTGGAACTTCACAGTTTTGCTGAGGTTTAATCTTCAACCAAAAGAACTTTATTTTGAAAAGCTGATGAATATATAATAAAACTGCCGCTACTGTTACGGTGGGGCATAAGAACAATCCAACCATCATAGCAGTAACTTCAAAACGCACCCAAATATATATATCATGACCATTGTCTGAAGGAGCATATGGCACGATAACCTGGTGCTCGGTGTACAATTCTGGTGTCAGATAAAGGGCATGAGCGAAAAGCGGTCAAAAACCGAGAAGGGCTTCCCTGGAAAAAAAGACTAAAAAACACTATCGAGCGAGTTCTCATTAGGCATCCTGCCAATAACAGTAGATACGGCTACCGTATGTACTCATATCTGCAGAGCCTCCGGGTACCTTTCTTGAGAAAAGAGTGCTACGGACGCGTCTGGTCAGGGGCGGAAATTAAGTCCTGCCAGGCGTGTCAACCGTACTCGTCTTACGGAATTATCGTGTCATCTGCCTTTAAAAGCGTCAAGTTGGAAAAAGTCTTCTATCCGAGTGTCCTAACGGCGGCTCACGGCCGGGTGCGTTCTGCACAAAAGACGCCTTCTACAGCGGACGTGGAATGACTTGTTCTCGTTCAGTTGAGACTCGAGGCTGCAGTGCTGTACAAATCTCAAGGCGACACATTTTGACGGCTGCTCATTGTGTTATAGCAAGACCATCGCAAGATACCTAGATCGCTCTGTGGTGAGGGCAGCCAGGAAATTGGTACGCGATTATTATTAGATATCTCATTCAGAACGTGAAAAGAATATAGAGTGTGACAATAGGAAGAAATGGGCCAGGGTCACTGGACTTTCGTGCTGATAGGAAACATCTAGCTAAGTATTTTTTAAAACCAGCTGACATATTCACTGAAGAAAAACATCGGGAAACAGAGAAGGAGTTTCAAAGACCATAACCATCGCCTGATCATTTAACAAGGCTTCATATAAAGGAGGTTTGCTGTTCAGTTCAATCGCTGTATCAGGTTGCTCGCGGAAGTTCTCAGCTTTTTTGAGTATTTCACTTTAAATGATCATCAATTTTCTTTATCTCATCGGATTAATCAGCACCATTCGAATCAGCACACTTTTGCCAATGTGACACCAGTCGATAAATCCCATCAAAGAAAAAAACTGGGTGGTCGAGAATCCACGAAGGCTTTTTTGCCTGGTCCTGATTGATGAAGTATTTTCCAGCAAGGAAGTTCTGAAAATGTTTGAAAAGGTGATAGTCGGTTGGTAAAGGTCTGAAGAACATGGCGGTGTGAGGTAGAACTTCAACCCCCAATTCGTTCAATTTTGTGAAACGTGTGGGCGGGCGTTGTCATGCAAAAGAATCGGACCCTTTCTGTTGACAAGTGGCTGCAGCTGACGCAATTTTCGGTACATTTCGTCGATTTCTTCACAGTAGGACTCTGCTGTGATGGTTTGGCCTGGTGATAAAAAGTTATAGTGGATCACACCAGCCGATGACCACCAAACCGTGACCAGAATCTTTTTTCGTGAGGATTCGGCTTTGGAAATTGCCTCGGTGGTTCGTCGGCATCCAACCACTGTCCGGAACGTCTCCTGTTATCATACATGATCCACTTTTCATCACAGGTGACAATTCGGTCCAAAAACGGTCGTTCTGTTGCGCAAAAGCAGTGAAGAAGAAACCTCGAGACGTGCCAATTTCTGCCGGTCACTCAAATTGTGGGGCACCCACTTGTCGAGTTTTTTCACCTTCCCAATGCGTTTCAGACCATCCGCAACAGTGGATTTGCCAACGCCTAGCTTTTCTGCAATCTCTGTTTGGGATGGGTCAGCCTCCACAAACGCCTTCAAATCCTCGTCAGGTATTGCTTTAGGTCGACCGCTACGAGGTTCATCTTCAAGGCTGAAATCTCCAGAACGAAATTTGTCGAACCATTGTCGCACGGTGCTTTCTCCGACACTAGGCTCCCACACCTGGTTAATTTGTCGAGCTGTCTCGACTGCGGAATTGACCCAATTTGTAGTTGAAGAAAAATATCGTCCGAAGTTGCTCTTTTGACATGCTTCAAAAACAGGGCACAGCATTCGATGGGGATTTTGGTCAGGCCTGTACGACCCCCCCCCCTTTTTGGGGGTTCGGTACGACCCCCCCTTTTTCGCTGTTTGACGTCAATAATTCCTGAATCGATATAAACAACTTACATATCCAAAAATAAGATAAAATCATCCTAACCTAAATTGACTTGAATTTATATTGTACATAGCGTTTGTGATCAAAAACACGAAATGACTGGGCATACACACGGACTCGCAGCTAAATGCGAGTTAAACCTGAGACATGATGAAAACCAAAAAAAAAAAGCGTATAACAGAAAATAAGAAAACAAAAAAAGAAGTACAAAGTAGCACAGTAGTATAAAATGCATTAACCCCGAGATGTGGAGTACGGTAGCAGAGATGCGTACGTAATTGCAGCCGTGACTGAGCAAACGGCTATTAGCCATGGAGCGAGAATTTTCAGCAAAGTAGGGTGTCTTTGAAGGACCATAACTTCCTCAAAAGCGGACCTGTGGGGAAGAGGAGAGCGTATTGGTAAATTAGAAGGTTTGGTCTTTCTGAAAGTACTAAAATGTTTATGAAGGTCGCGAAAATCACAGAGAAAGCTACGTCATCAAAGGAATTCGTTGGGCGAGTGAATGGTTGATGTTCGAATCAAAAAGAAAAAAAACAAAAAGTTGAACAGGTTTGAATCAATATATTTTTTTGTAACTCAACATTTCACAAATCTGAGAACGGATCCGAGCTTCTCAAGATTTTCTCTTTCTAAAAACCTATTGAACTGTTCCTGAAGCTCTCGGGATTCATGAGATCTCGCGATGGGATTCTTAGGAGCACCCCAGCGCGCGCGAAAAACCCGTTCTGCAGTCCGGACATTCAAAAAGATGAGCGATCATCGAATAGCCAGGAACGCATGTAGAACTATCCTGTGGTGGAGCAGGAGCAGGATATGGTTCGTTTAGCGCCGATCACGCTGACTTTGTATGCGCCGCCCAACGTGAGGCCGCGCACGAAGTGATGGATGGTGCAAACTTGTGCATCAACTGGTGTCACGCGCAACAAATGTGTCTGTAGGATTCAGGGAGGTCCATGGCGAACCTGTGCACTTGTCTACAGTGTTTTCCCTTGCGGATGATGTAGCGTGTCCGTGTCGACGCCGCCAGATCTGTGCTCCGATAGTTGCTGATTCCGATAAAGGAGACCAAGTGCTGGAAAACGTCTGGTACGAACGATATGGTAGTCCTGTCGTTTGTCAGAAAAAAAACAGGTTGGCTCAGCGCCAAGCGTGATCGCGGACACGCCCCATCATCCGCAGCAAACCAGAGTATGAGTTGTAGTGTTTAATCACTTACGAGATGTTGTCGACTTATTAATAATTCCAATTATTTCGGATTAGTTTGATGGATGAAAGTTTTGTACTCATTTTTTACATATCCGAGTTCTCTACGAAGCAAGTTCCGCTACACAGGATTCAGCACACTGACACCTTTGCGCTGCTCGATACTGGCTACCGCACTCATTACGACCCCCCTCTCCTGGCGGCCAAATACGACCCCCCCATGGGGATTCCCCAACCAATGCCGGTGCCCTG
>MU954306.1:0-10568 GCA_036418165.1 Cooperia oncophora | reverse complement strand
GAGTATGCCAAATCCCGAAGGGACTCGTTGATGGTTCGCATCGCACTTCTTCGTTTTATTGTCTACGGCTTTTACTACTCTAGTGCCTTGGATATCGCAGGGCCTCGTTTTTGCCGGCGGCTTGAAAGCACTTCTTGCAGTTTGGTTTTTGGTATCTTCGTGGAGATCCCTTCAAAGAGGCATTCCAAGGCATGAACCTCTTGAACCTTTCGGAACCACTAGCTGGCGCCCATGCTTCGAGACATACCATGCGAAAATTGACGGCTATATTCTCTCCAGTGCTTTATTCTTCGTATTCCAGCCCGCAATCACATCGAAATTTTTCCAGCGGGAGGATTGTCAAAACGTTGCGCCTGCCTAGCATTCACCTGACTTCTGGAACACCATAATAGCTCAATTTAGTTGATATCCTTACGTTCAGTCGGGGCGGTGTCACGAGACGTAGAAGAGCCCGCCTGCAGCGTTTTGACCTCTTCCTTTTCTGTGTCTATAGCTAACCAGTCACTGTAGGTAGTAAAGTTAGCCAGGGAGATGGGGGGGGGGTAAGGATTATCCCGCCTATCCTGACAGCGCCGCGACTGGTGCTGGCCATGGACTCCAAATCTAACCTATGACGTCAGCTTCTCATCACAGGCGTTTTGGACTCCAAGCGGGTGGAATATTTTTGTTCAAGCGAAATATCGCTTGGGGCGCGATTACAGTAGGGTTCGTACCTTGCGGTGTTCTGGTGACGAGGCCTGTGGGGCGCGCGCCAGAACAAGCGGTTGTGATAATCGTGTTTAGGGTGCCAAACTATAAGGCACGAAATTCTAGCCTGATACACTCCAGGGATTTCTGCCAAAATTCTACTCGAATTTTAAGTGGCATAAGTAGTGCTGAGAAGTGTTCGACTGATCCTTTCCCAGAGCTCAGACGTTTCTCTTAGAGTTGGAGAATTGTGCATCCTTGAGTTTCGGAGTGTTACTTCAGGATCTTACGTTTCCTTGTGCCACCCATTATGAGCGGGTACCATTTCGGAAAGTATGAACTCCTTGGTTGATGATGTGCTGCGTAAATGGGCTGAAAACTGAACTCTTATCTATCCCTCCTCAACCTCATTACTATTCACTTCTCCACTGCTGCGCATAAATAACTGCAATCCTTTCCTTGACGAAAGTGGTGCTGACCAATGAGCCGAATGATGGGAATCGCCGTCATTGGGCTCGTTGGTCAGCCAAGTAACTCAATTATTTCCATAGATCTCTTCTAGATCCGCCGCGTTTACTCGACCATTGGTCGTATTCTGCAAATGACGTTTACTAAATAGAGCCTATTACCATAAAGTTGTATCCGCTCGTCCCTAGATGAACCCGCTAGCGAAAATTTAACATACATTTGGATTCTTCCTTTCCTAATCGCTTTTCATACGTCATTTGTCTCACAAAAAAAGGCAATTTTGTGTTCAATCGTGCCAATTCTGCGCGCCAATGAGAGTGCTTGTCGTGTAGCAATTGTGTCGAAGGCCAGGTTCCCAGAATCGCAACAATTGCTCTCTAGACTCCTCTTGATTTCTGGATTGTCTCTTAACTCCCGCTATAGTCGAAAAAATCTCAAAATATCAGGATCATTGTGTTGAGGTATCGCACCGCTCTCTGAGTGGATAAATTCAGTGCGTCCATAATTCATGTCTCATTAATACTCGTTATCCCTCCTAAGTTATCCTCCTAAGTATAAGAAGCAGAGGTCTGCAGTCTCCAGGGCACGTTTAGGTAGGAACTGCGGAAAAGCGATAGGATGCTGCGAATATCTAGGCGGGAGAAATTCGGGGAAAATTTAGGAATATGTGAAAATGGTGGGTAGGATGGGATATGCGGAAGAGGGAGGAAGGGTTGTAAAGAGAGAAGGGAATTGGGATGGAGGGAGGGGGAGGGGAGGATTTCTGCTCCACAAAAGTTTTCCCCACTGGCAAGATGTGCCCTGGCAGTCGCTCAGAATGAGCCATTTCTGCAACTTGTGGGAGGGGCGGTACGAGTCCGCCGAAGTGGGGAATACCGCCCAGTCCAAGTACCCCTACCCGGAAACGCCCGAATGCTGTAGTTGCCGTTGCCGTTGATCAATTATCTTCCCTTGCGAGTGTGTGGCTCAGAAGCTCTTGCTTTCTCTCTCTCTCTCTCTCTCTCTCTCTCTCTCTCTCTCTCTCTCTCTCTTAGGGATCTCTCTCGCAGAGCGTCTCTGCGTCTCTATCCACCCATGCTCTCCAACAGAAATCAAAAGAGCCTTATTCACCTGGTTTCTGACCATTTTTTCTGCTCCTTATTTCACTGACAATTCGATAAGCCCGTGCAAGTTCGTAACCTGGACCTGGACTTCTTTACCCTCAACGTGCAGTCACGGAATCTGTCTCTGAGGGACCCGGTCTCATGATAAAGACAGATACTATTCCACTCGGGTGGAATGGCTTGAACTATGGCTCGCAAAAGGTGGATCACACCGATGAGAAAGGCAGAATGGTTCTGGGTACTCCGCCTACATGGTTAGCGTGGTATTTTTCAAGGAAAAGCACTCGAACAGTGAGAAATTGCTATTTTTCTGATCTCTATAGTGATGTCACCCTTTTATTCAGACCAGCCAGTCTATCTTTTGCGGACATTTGAATGTTGAAATTTTATCGCTAATTCTTTTTCAATCTCTTTTTCCTATAATTGGTCCAGTGTTCATGCAAAGTGGAGCGTGAAGCTCGTTCATGCCTGTAATTGAATAAATTGCTGAATACAAGAGAGTCGAACGTTTTGGAACAACGCGAAAACTTTATTTGAAGTGAACCAGCTTTTCTTTTTTGCTGATTTATTTGAAAGCGTAGAGTCATTGCTTTAGTCTTCTTCTTTTTCTACTTATTCCTGCTCAGCAGTCATCCCGCTTCCTGGCGAGGCTTGCTTTTCTGATATGTTGACTCCAGTTCTCCCATTTGACTACGAATCCCAGCTGTTTTCACGTCTGCAACTTGCCAGCGCTGTTTGGGGGGGGGGTACCATTTGACTCCTTTTTAGGCACCTAGAAGTGAAAATCCAGTGTTCCAGATGGCATCAGCATGCCGGCTGTAGCAGCTATAGCGAGTTTCCTGCCTGTGACCTCGTTACCAATGCGATCTGAACGCGTGACCCCCCCCTATCAAACGCAGCATTTTCATATCCACTACACAAAGGAGGGCTTCAGTTGCTTGGGTCGCAGATGAGCACTCAGCCTCATATAACGCGAGTTGTCGACTATTGGTACTGTACATCTTTGACTGCAAGCGCTTTAGATTCGTGGTATTCATGAGTTCAGCGCTGGCTCATTTCTTGAATACTCGCTCTTTTTGACTTTTAAAGGCACCGTCCGCGATGAGGAGTTTATTTTGTAGTGTAGAAATAAGGAAGACAACGTTGCCGAGTGACCTGGTCTCATCAAGAGAAAACCCAAAAGGAACGTTGAAACGCTCCTAATAGGACCACTCCAGTCTCGGACAGTTGTACTGGTAAATGGCCGAAAACCGCGTGTTGAAGCATATCCTGTCGGTTCATCCTTCCTAATAGACCCTATGACTCCGCAAGAGACTATGGAGCATTTCCTTTCATGCTACTTGTGCGGTAGCATCGCTTTTGGCTGGAAGGCGGGCTTTGAAGGCGGAGTCTGGAGGCGGAGTCACTGGAAAAAGGGATGTGTCACTGAGGCAACTTTGCGTCATAACTCCTTACCTTACAACATTCCGCCTCAAAATTGGCAAGATGAACGGACCGCGCTAACCTCCCACACAACCTCTTGTACTTTTATAGGTCATCACTTACCGTTCCTTTGACCTGAGTCCAGACAGCGCCAAGCTATTGGTCCTTTGTACCTGTGTGGCTCAAGTGTGTTCTGGCCTCCAATGGCAAGAATGACGTCCTGAAGGCATAAAAAACGTTTTTTAGGAACCTCTTTTTAGAGATTCCAAGCGATTAAGTTCATTACGACAACGAACAATAGGTGAAGCGCAGGAGCCTAGGTGTACCTCGACAGTGATGGTGAATTCCATAGCTTGCGGCGGCTAGATGCCAATGGCTGTGCCTCTCACGATGCGTCTCTAGCCAACGATGCACTGTATGTATGGGTCCCAACGGCCACAAAACTACACTGAGGTCACTAACAGTTCCCTTTTCAGGATTTTCATGGTGGTAGTGCAGAACAGTGGATAACAGCTCGAGCAATTTGCCCCGCTACGGGTTCTCTCACCGGATCTGTTCTGAGAGAGACCGTTATACTCATGTAGTGGAGGGAGTAGCCGTATGGGCAGTTTTCCCTCTCGAAACCCTCCCAAAGAAGTCGTGCCATCGGTTGTCTCTATATGGTTTGGTGATGGCGAAATTCGGCATCGTCCATCATTGAAGCGAGTGACTTTTACAGTGGCCGCAGTCTCCTTTGCAACATTCTTCGCTTCCCGGTACTTCAGCCAATTATCAGCTCACTTGTCTGCAAGGATCACACTCTAGAGCCTCTTCTTCTCGCGGACCTTTGCTTTGACGTTGTCCGTCAAAAGCCCAGCCCATTTATCAATTTCATCCCGCCCAGGCTTCGCTGCGTTCGGTTCGGACCGAGCACCTGGATAACCTGGCTCCTTTCCAGGTTTCCTTAACAGGTAATCAAATGGGGAAATCACGATTGCCTCTTGTTCTTTGGATTGCCGTCGTCTAAGTAACAGGAACGGCGTTGCTCAACCTGTTTCAGTATGGGTGCTGCAAGTTTCAGCGGGCGAATGAAGTAATGGTGCTGTGTATAAACGGCCTCGTACTGCACCATCCTGGCGCCAGTACCGAGTGCTTGATCATTGTGCCTGATAAGGATAGAGTCTATTTGTGTTCTGTTACTCCCACTATAGAAGCTGGTGAGATGGAAGTCGCTTCAACAAAACCTTGTCCTCAGGATGATGAGATTATGCGTATCTGCATAATAAGCCTTTCAGCCAATCTGCATACTCAAGAATTTCTTCACCATCGCCTTTCCGTTATCCGCAACCGAATAGCATTCATGTGCCTATTTCGGTTGCCAGCGACAATAATACGGTCTCGCGGTGGGATCTCACGTCTCTTCTCATCTAGCGGAACAACGGACTCTTTCTTGGGTCACTGGGAACAATCAGAGACATGTGCGAAAGAAAAGATGTAGTCGTTGTTCGACAGCAAGGGCAATCTTCATCAAACGGTCGTCAAAATGAACTTGCTCCTAAAAGTCACGCTACCGCTGAGACAGGACTACAGCTGCATTACTAGCAGAATCCCGCCCGTCACAGAGAATGGCTTCGAGGGGGCCGGCCGCATGCTCTCTATAGCTCGCAATCGGACCATCTCGTCACATGCGCAAATTAATCTTTCTACGCTGGAGGCTTGCCCATAGATCAGCCTTGAAACACGATCCTTCCAAACGTTGCAAAGATTTTTGGATTAGTCTGCTTGCCTCCGAGGCCATTCCTGCTCTGATCTCTGCCTACTTTCACATTTGCCAGGTTGACGGCTAATGCGCCGCGCCTCAGCTGCATAAGCATTATTTCGAAAAACATTTGGCGTCACTATACATTTGTCACATGGTATCAGTATAACTAAGCTTGGCCCTCCACAAAGATCTGTAACCTGCATTCGCTTATCCGCGTTTAGCTCAGCCTGCAGAAGGACGTAGCATCGCCCAGCGACAACGAATCCCCCGAATAGGCTACAGGCAATCGTCCGTGTGCAAAACATATAGGGGAGGGGATTTCGTAGTTTTCCGCTGGGGGGAGGGGTCAATATCGCCCCTTTTGTGTAGAGGAATGGCGGCCTTGGGTATGAGAGGAATTGCGCGCTTGGGAAAAAACATTTTCCTGTTGTTGAACTTTGGCGTGATTTTTTCGATTGTTTCATGTGTAGTAAATGTGCCTTCCGCCCTGCTCGGACGGAAAATCTTCAGGTGAAAAAGTGGAAAGTGTGTGAAGTTGGTCATGTTGGAGATGAAGGGTTTGTAAACGGACCCCCGCATTCCAGGTGGGGGGGGGTCGTAAGCCCTCACGAAAGGGACAGGTCATGCTAAGCCAGTTATGCAACTGCAATGACAGCAGGGCACATTTAGTTGGGATTTGATCGAGTCCTTATGAACCCCCCCGCTTTTTTTTCAGGAAATTGGTACACGCGTTCTGTGTCCTCATCGAGCTGTCGACGGCGGGAAGCAAATAGCAACTGTGAAGGAACCACTATAAAGTCAGCACCTCTGCAGAGAGGAAAATACCACCGTCTTCCCTCCTTATAGCGAGCAATACCACTGCCCCCTTGCACAACGTTCCTGAAACAAGAAATCGACCATGTAAAAAATTTTTCTTAGCTCAATTACGACTCGCTCTCCTAGTGAAAAAATACGAACCCCCCGTTTGGGGAATCCTCCAAATGATGAGGGGGGGGAGGGGGGGGGGGGGGGGGGGCCCTATTAACAGAATATTTTGGAAATATACTGCAGTGAAATGATAAGATATTTTGGAAATATACTGTCTCGTGTCGTTCTCAGTGATCTTCAGAATGGCATTTTACTTGGAAAAAATTAATTTTCAACTAAGCTTCCAGGGATCCATTGGTGTCTCGTGGTCGCACATTGGTCAAAGGTCATACAGTATCAGCAGTTGGTGGTGGAAGAATGCTGTAAAGTTGGTTTCGGTATTGATCACCAATGAGACTATTGAGTAGAGAGAAATAAGGTCTCAAACGGTCTATCTGGTGCTCGAAGTAGGCACCTAGAATCCGTACCGTAACTTTTACTTGTTTAAAAGTCGCTTGAACATTCGTTTTTTCCGGCGTTTTTCGCGGCTTGGACGCAAACGCAGCGAGGTGTTGCGCGCTAAGTATAAACATGTAATTCATAACATATGCCTACGACGTACAAATATCCTATAAAATAAGTGTATGTGTTAACAAAATGTGAAAATAAATTTTTTATGCAAAAGGAGATCGGATGACGCCAACGATGGAAGTGATCGGGTGATGGGACGCTGCTACAGATTGTAGCTTGCACAGACGCATGCGTGAAAACGAGTTGTATGGAATTCCATATGTCGTGACTATTGTTCAGTAATTTTCTTCAGTAATTCATACTAGGAGAGGGGGGTTTTGCTACCTCTGAAAAATAAAGGCGAGGAAGGATAGTGGCTGAGGGATTTCAAAAAAAGGCCTTCAATTTGTCCGGCATTCTTTGTCAGTGTCATATTTAGTAATGATCCCTTCAAATATCAGGGAGCATGAAGGGGCGTGGACTGAAAAGTAGACATGGCTGCGTTTTCCACCAATTGAAGTGTTGAGAGCCATCGACACGCGTCGTCGCGCTTCCATTGCAATCACGCTCTAGTGCTATAGACGGAAACACAGCCACAGACAGGTATCGATCGACCGCAAGTGTTTTGGAACAGCATAGGAGAATGTGAAGGGGGGGGGTACTAAAAGTGTAATTTGATGTCATAAAGTTCTGGTCTGCCGATCAGTAATGCTGCTAATTTATAACACCTAATCACGCTGTTTGGCATCCTCCTGCTCTCCTATACTCTTCTACATCTTCCAAAACAGCAGCTGCCAGCACCGATCGCTTTCCGTCCATAGCACTGAAGCATGATTGCAGTGGTAGCTCGTCGTCGCGCGTCATCACGAAGTCTGAACGCAGCCGAAAAGGCAGCCATGGCTCACTCCAATCACGCCCTTCCGTCTTGTTTGCAGGGACAAAGAGTGTATGGTGAGTAGTTAGCCTGAGCCGTCCAGATAGTTACAGGCAAACGTTTCGGCTTCTTCGCTTTTTTTTAGGCTCGTCAGAGCGTCAGCCTACCTGAATCAGGGACAAATTTTGTTTAGTTCCCCAGACCTCTTAACGAAATTGAAAAGCATTTCGAGATATGGGTTGACCACCTAGCGCACACAGTGGTGCCAAGATGTAAAGGCAGGGTCTGCGGTCAGGTATAGGAGTTGTAAATATGGCGTCAGGAGGGTGGTGTGGTCCGCGACGAGCAACCTTGTACCGATTTTGCGGCAAAAAAACGTAAGGGAGGGACGCTATAGCGCAGTGTGCCTTCAGCGACGCCCTCCTTTTTTACAGTACTCCGCATCCCCAAAACTCCGCCTTTGGGCCCACTTTCCAGTGAAAAAGCCGAAGCCGACGGACGAAAAAAAGCCGAGGAGAGATGAAGTTGTCATTGTATGGTCGTAGGTTCTTATCAGGAACCCAGCTGTGCGGATGAGGGCTTGACGTTGAAGATGGAATTAGTTGAGCACGTACAAACTGGGATAGGTATGGGGTTCTACCTAGGTGGCGCGTTTTTTTTCTGCTTTTTTATTTACTATCGAAATTACTCAGCACCTTGTCGTCCTATATGGGAAACCCCTAAGCCACCATGTGTGACGGCGAATGGTCGTGTCAAAAAAGTCGACCCCAGTCGATTCCTTGAAATAACCGCACGCCTTGAGAAGCCTCAAGAGCATACTTCTACTTTTAGAGCATTGAACAACAGTAAATAAGTTAAACGCACCATAGGCAGCGCAGGTACGCAATAAGTTCGGCATGGAATGGTAATGCTTCCCTTACCTGAATGATTTCAATAGGGAGGGGCCATTTCCGAACTTCACGATGAAAGTTAATTCTTGAGAATAAGGGAAGTATTTGGGTTGTTAGTCGATCCGTAAATTTTTTTTTTCCGAACGAAATGTGATCTACGAGTGCACTGTTTATGAGAGGTATCATAAAATACTATTCAACCGCTCGAGCCCTTCTATGTTGCCTCACTTGATAGCAGGAAGGACGATGTACCCTATTTCCTGGAGTATGCATCTGAATCGTAGGTGTACCTGTGTATAGGGCGCACCTTCGAGCCTAGAACGTCTTTCCTCACTTCATTTTTGCGGGTTATTTGCTTGCTTTTATCCACATTAATGATCTACATTAGAAGCATGGTGCGATAAGAGGAGCAGATGTAATGGTGGTTGAAATATGGAAAGAGAAGTGTCCAAGTGAAGGTTAAATGCCGAAGAGAGCATCGACAACGCCTCAAGATCTGAACCTCTCCAAGCCTCGAACAATTGGCTCGGGGTAAAACTGCGGCTTGGAACGAGGCCGTTCGTTTCATTTCTTGCAATGACACTGACCCGCCTACAAGAGATAGTGGACCAACTCATTTTGCATTCTGCCTTGTCCGGCAGACCGCTTTTAGGCTGGACATTGGCGAGGTCTGGAGGCGGAGTCACTTAAGTAAGGGGGGTACCACTGAAGGCAGCTTTATGTGTTGCTGAGCAACTTTCTGCGCGCCAACGGAATTTTTAGCGTAGGTCATCGCGGACTATTCCTTTAATAAGAGGTGTTTGAAAGGTGATCTGGAAGACTAAGTTATGCAGACAACACAAGTCTTGCTGGTCGTCGTGGGGCAACTTTTTACGCGGCACGTGGGGTTGTCGCGTGCAAATACCGAATGCGCCTTATACTCCAGAAAGATAGGGTATGACGTTCTACTATGGAGTTTTCAAAAGACTGCTGGACAGACGCTCCTAACAAAAGAAATGGGCGCTGTTTGTCGACGGGGGGGGGCATTTTGTATTATCATTGCTTCCCTAGTTCCGGTTTACAAATCTCACTCTGGTAAAACCTGTGAACTCTTGTGAAGCTGAACTAAGATCGTCTAGCCACTATCCTAAAACGTGTCAACTCGAGAAACGGCTGCCTAGATGGGTCGACACATCTATGGAAAGCAAAATGCCCCCCGTCGACAAACTGCGCCCCAAAGTAAGTTCATTCGAAGCCGCTCACAAGAACCAGGTCTCACTACCTTATTATCTTCTCATGGGTGGCATTACTTCTTAACAATATCATTCAGTTAATCGCATTACTGCAGCACGCATTTAAACGAATGGATGGTAAATAACTATAAAACGCACAAATGAGCTCTTGCCCATATAATAAACAGCTACAATACATATGTACGGCTCTTTTCCAAGTAATGAGCAATTACAACATATCCGCAGGTGCTGTGGCATGGATTAGGCTTTTTAATGAGCAAAAGCCTTTATTACCATCCATTTCGACGTAGGAGGTTTTGCCTTCTCACGTTATTGCTCATGGATTGCTTATTACATGAGCAAAACTGTAGCTTGAGCTTATAATCTCCAGTTTCCATGTTTTGTTTCCTAGGAGAAGTGCCTTTTTTGTAGCACAAAGAGTTAGCCCGCAACAGCAGAAGCCGCAAACAAGTTTGAAAGGATTCCGCTTCGCACGCTAACTTCTTATCCGTTAGCCTTTACTTCTTTTGCACCGAGTCTCTTATCCTTCTCTCCGCTGTTCTCAATGTAGGAAGTCCGTTCATTTAGTTTTCCTGGGCGCAATTCGGCGACGGAGGGGCAATTTGCACTTTCACTGCTTCACAGATACCGGTTTGAAAGCCTCACTCTGGTGAAACCTGTGAACACTTGTGAAGCTAGAGCATGCTGGCCGAGCTACAATGGTAAAACCTGTCAGCTCAAGAAAGGGCTCTCTAGATGGGTCGACACGTCGATGGGAACTAGGAAAGCAAATGCTGCCCCCCCCCCTTTACCAAA
>MU954304.1:0-10736 GCA_036418165.1 Cooperia oncophora | reverse complement strand
ATCTCTGTTCAAAATAGTCGTTGCCTCCTTTGCTATAGATTGAGCTGCTGAATCTATAGAATTACTGCATGCGGCTCTATCTTTCCAACGCCAACATCTCCATCCACGCTAATCAAGAAAGTACGACGGATGTAGAAGCGTTATGCTTCCATGCCAAGAATAACGCAGCTCTCTCGTTGCTGTAAAAAAGAGTCACTTGAAGCAAACTATCCCCCGCTTTCTTTCTCCCGGCCTTTGTCAGTCTTCTTTAAAGTGGTGATTACTTGTCGATGTTATATTTATGATCATCCTCTTAGTTCCCCTTCCCTTGTCACCTACGATGCTACTTGAATCGTAAGTCGCATCATTTCTCATTCTGCACTCTTGCAAAGTTCTTGCGTTTTTTTTAATTGGTTGTAGTACTCCATCATACAAATAATCTCAAGCTGTAGATCCAGATGTGGGTTCAGCGAGCTCTGTAGAAGCCAGTAGGATGCCCTAGTTGAATCGTGAGTGGTGCAGTCTTTCCTTGAATTCCCCCCTTTTCAAACTTGCGGCCATCAGAAGAATTTATTTTAATTGAAGGGATGTATCTTGACTACTATTTGATAATTATTAGTTATTGATTGCGTGATCGCGAGGTCTGAACGCACTCTAAGGGCTTTTGTAATGCGAATGCGTTTTGTCGAAACTGCTGCTTATTTCGATGTGCATGTTGGACAAGGTCTAAGAGAATCACGGGAAACAGAAAAGCGTAAACCTGCGCTCATACCTTGTGATTTTTCCGACGCATTCCACGTCTTCAGCAGATTAGATACGTATCGATTTGAAGTTTTCGGCAATCGAACGTTAGATCGCCGAACATTCTGAAAAAAAGATAGTCAGTCTCGCAATATGTGAACCCAGCCAACCGGTCTTAATTGTATGATTTTGCGATGTTTTTTCTTATCTTGAGCACAGGTTGAGGCTATTGTACAATGAAAAATGGTCATGAGCCCCAATGAAATCTTCCGATTAGGGATTCATTCTGAAAGCATTCTCAGTTTTGTCGGTAACTTCTGTTCTCCTGACATAACACCGTGTCAGTAGTTTCCATATCTTCGTTCTTTTTTGAACTTATGCTTGTCTAAAATGAACCTGCCCGAGGTAAGTGGCTGGTCTTCCTTTCATTAATGTCTGGCCGGAAATAAATAGATCTCGCTATACAGGCGTCCTTTTTGGACTCTATTCTCCCTTCAAGCTGCCATTGCACCAAGCCGAAGGTTCAGGAAGCTTCAGGTCCCAAAACCCCCTTACCTCGCTTAGTTTGGTCTTTTTTCAAGGTTGCCAGCCTGCATTATGCGGTCAATACGGTTACAACTCTCATATCTTTTGGCAATGTCTGTCCGACCAATATTGCCTTTGCACCTGCTCAAAGCTGCCACCGCTATTGTCCGCGTGCTTTAGGCGCGTGCTGTGTAGCAGCTTGAGTTTTCACTTGGCATTAGTGATGCCATTGATTCACTATGTTGGTAATGTGCTATCAACTTCTTCCACTTGCCATTAGACATCAGGCCGTGATGACTCTGGGAAGGTGAAATCAAAAACATGTTAGTGTTTCACCATGATAGTGTGGCGAGTTACACGGGCAGAGGGATATGTGGCAGACAAATCATATTTTCGCCGCGTCAATCGTGCGCTCGCTTGCAACGGACTTAACGACGACTCTCTTAAGGCGTGCTGAGAGTGGTCGAGAATAGACAATATATGACCAAAAATAGACAGGTGTCTATTACGACTCTGTCGCCCGTATCCCCCACGAAAAGTCGATCTTCTTGTGTAGTTCGCAGTGTAGCAGTTTTTGGCACTAGTTTCACTTAATTATTTTTCTGAATGTATATTAACAATGTGAAACTCCAAAAGTTTATTCCAAAAAACTCAAAAGACAGCAAAAGTCTCAAAAGTTTTTTAAAATATATCTTATCTGGCTATATTTCGGTGCGTAGCACCTTCTGCCTGAAATTTAGCTTGATTTATGCAGAATACAAGCCTACAGAGAATGTTACCGCACGGATCCCCCCACGCCCCCCCATACGAGGCAATTACCGACGATATTCCTTGGCAAAATTTAGGTTCAAACCACCCCCAAGCCACACCCTTAAATAAGTGGGATGTAGAACCGCGATCACATTCAAGGAACTTGGGCCATAATGTCACTTAGTTCCTCCCTATTGTTTATTTGGGGTGTTAGACGTTTTATTTTCAAGGCCTCCAATATTTTCCTTTCCATTGCGCTCTTTACCGAGCGGTGCTTTGTAAATAGCCAGTTGGACCATTAAAGAGGGGGGTGTCCTGGGTGAAGCTGTGCTACCACTATGCGATGCTGTTCAAGTGACAAACTTATTCTTTTGAGTTTTTTGGAATAAACTTTTGGAGTTTCACATTGTTAATACACATTCAGATGAGTAATGAGACTCCGGGGACAGCACCATGCTCCTAATTATTTTTGGATTTCTGTTACTAATGTGAGATATATGATAGGAATGGTGTAGTGGGTTGCTGCGCCATTTAGGCCACGTTCACGCTCTACAACTCGGTAGAGCAGCAGGACAGGGGAATCGGTGATTTGACATTTCGGACTTCGCAGGTGTTGATCTGAACCAATGTACTCTGGTCGCTAGCACGTGTTCTCTCGATTCGCCAATTCCTGTATTTTCCTATTCTCCCGAGGTAATTTGTGGCACAGCCGTCGAGGCAGACAAAAAAAGCTGTTGCACATTGGCTGACTTGTGCAGCCCTCGAATTCCGCTAAAAATCAGATTCTGTTTGGATATTGACTGATTGGCGCGTTCCAACGCGTATCCAACAGAATCTATTTAGTTTCAAGAATACACCAAAGCTTTTCTGGAGAATTGTAATCGGCTATATTCTAGGGCAACAAATAGTTTAATATATTTTTGAAAGATAGTTGTTGACAGCTCTGTTTGAAATACGACTTTTTTTAGAATCGGCTCCTCAAAACTCGCAGCTGTCTCGTGAACAACGAGCTCAGAACTTGCAGTATCGCAACGTTAATATGCAAAAGTACGAACAAATGATAGGATCTGCGAAGGTTTTGGTTTTTTTTAAGTTTTTTGGTATTTTAGTTTTTTGGTATTTTATGACTTATTTAGACATTTTGCCGCATATTCCAATAGCGAAAAGGCCTCTGCGAAGATCGAACCGTGCCACGATCTGTTGTAAATCGAGCGATATATTCGGACTGGGGACGTGCCGTCATCCTATCTGTATAGAATGTGCAATTCGAATGAGAGTTCTGTCGAGCAGTAACCAGTGCCCTGTATGTAGAGCGACCATGGAAACGGTGAGTAGACGGGGGTTTTTTTTGAAATTTATGTTACAACTGAATGCGCTACGAGCGTCGGAAGCGGCAAGGCTCTAGCGGAGCACAGCACGTCATATACTAACACAACAAAACTATCTTATGCTATCTGAATGGGATGCTGCTTTGAGAGGGGGCCCGATGGTAAGCTCTCCTGCGAGCTCACACGTCGCGCGTGCTCACTGTTCCAGCCAGCGCAAATGAAAACAAAAGTCAGCGCTCTAACACTGCGGCCTTAAAGGCAGCGTCCGCGATCAACCATTGTGAAAAAACTCTGCATTGAAAACGAACGCGGAGTCCGGCAACCCCACGGGATATGCGACTCGCGGCTCGAAATCGATTGGTTGACGAGGGCGGAGTCAACAACGCTGAGCTGACGCCTCCTTTCCTGTTAATCCCGCCCCGACTGGTTGACAGTTATCAATGCTTGCTGGCATTGATATACGCTGAATTTCTAGAGTTCCGAGGCGGCGACGTGTATTGGAGAACTCACCAGAAGTTTGCGAAACTCGTCCACATGCCTTAAATTTCATAGGGTCTTATTTCACGCTCTTCCACACCTTTTTCCTGCTTTTTTTGATTAGTGCTTCATTGGCCACCTGTTCTAGCAAATGTGACCCCTGAAACCTGCCAAAGTCCATCGCGGGCGCTGTCTTTAACAGAAACACGCTGGGTACGCCGTCAAACACATTGAGGGTGTATGAGACTATCAGCCCCCAGCTGTCGATGTGTCGTGGTCCCCCGCCCAAAACTGCACGGGGTCAGAGTACGGGGCCGTGGGAAAGTCGTAATTCCTTGCTACACCGCCCTCACGTTTATGCTAACACCATCCGCGCGCGCGGTCGCGTGCAGCTCTCTTGGCTTTTTGCCAAGTCCTGTAATTGCGCTTTGGAATACGAGTACAACGCAATTTCTTTATGCGGATAACATTTTAGGTGCTGCAAAATAAGAACCGAAGATGATGACAAGGGCTCTCGAGAGCAACGGCGGTGCTTCTGCAATATCCCTCAGAGGCATTCCCTACAAAACATGAAAATAAAAACGGACAACATGACAATAAAACATGACAATACAAGCAAAACGCAATTTCCTAACATTTGAGGTATTGCTCATGCTTCAAAGTCCGAATAGAAGGTGATGAAGATGACAAAGGCTAGAAATGAACAACAACGAATGTCCAGAACTTAAATTAAAACAAAATTGAAAAAACTAAGGAAACGCAATAAATTAAAACCGCGTGTGCATTTCTGCGATCCGGCTCGAATCCGGCTCTAATGCTATAGAAATACTTCAAACTAACTGGGACGCTTAGGCCGCTTTTTATTGTTGAGCAGTCGGCTCGCCTCCAACGCGCGCCTCCTTCTGATACGGCCCGGCTGCGCCGGGCGAGCGCGGCTTCGCCGCGCGTATTTTCTTTCACATATTTCTAGACTCAACTGATATCCGCCTTTTGTTCTGTACTCCACTTTTTTCCGGTGTCTGAAGTACTCTTGAGCTATTTTACAGATTCTTCGTCTGACTCCGCCCACCTCGGAGCCCCGCCCACAATGTTTTGCCCCACAATCCTCACCGGCGACCCTCTGCTGACCTTAATCCACTTTTTTTCCGGTGTCTGGTATTCTGGAACCGTTTTACAGACCTTTTTTGTCTGGCTCCGCCCACCTCGGAGCAGGCTCCGCCCACCAATGTTTTTGCCCCACAGTCCTCACCGACGACCCTCTTGAACTTAATCCACTTTTTTTTTCCGGTATCTGGAGTGTTCTGGAACCGAGCTACAAACTTTTAAAATGAATACCCTGCGATTTAGGGCAAGCTCCGCCCACTGTGGGCGGGTCTCAACACACTTTGAGCGTGCCCTATATTCGCCGGATATTTACATTCTACACTGAGTTTTTTGCGACTTCCAAACACTCGCGAACCGGGTTACTGAATTTTGCGAGAAGCACCGCCCACCTTGAGTACGCCCCGCCCATTTAGGGTGTACCTGCCACAGTTAGTCTGGCGACTCCTTACTAACCTTACAAGAGAAGGATACCAACTCGTCATGGCCATTCAGAATGAGATGTATACCACTAGAAGCGTCTCCGGACGCTGATATCAGATCTGACTTCCAAATCTGCTAAACGATTCTGGGTGAGAAGTTACGGACCTTTTTTGCTACCGTGCTTAAAGACACATGGTACGCTCAAACACATTGAGGGTGTATGAGACTAACAGCCCCCCAGCTGTCGATGTGTCGTGGTTTCCCCGCCCGAAACTGCACGGGGTTCCTAGTACGGGACCGTGGGAAAGGCTTATTCCTTGCTACGCCGCCCAAAATGCACCGCGCGCAGGTTGCATTTCGCCGCGCGCAAGTTGCATTTCGGGCGGCGTAGCAAGGAATAAGCCTTTCCCACGGTCCCGTACTAGGAACCCCGTGCAGTTTCGGGCGGGGAAACCACGACACATCGACAGCTGGGGGCTGTTAGTCTCATACACCCTTAATGTGTTTGAGCGTACCATGTGTCTTTAACACCGCGGTGGCGCCCCCCCTGCCCATGCTTTGCGCTTGTGAACCCTCGTGACCAAAAAACCGTCGCCGTGGCTCGATGCGCGCAGCAGGGGGAAGTGGATGGACGTCATTAGTTTGGGAGCGAGGTTCGGATATTGATGCATTTTTTTGCATTTTTCTGCTCTTTATTGAGCCCCGCAAACGATTTTCGTGGAAAATGACACTTTTACCTAACTCGTTCAAGCAAGGGATCAAATACACATGCATACCTGCCTGAAGCACGTGAATTGCAACATTTCACCATCTCGCAGGATGACAACGTGTGTGGCCAACGAGATTTCGAAATCTCTGGTAGCTCTATTCACCCACGCTCACAACGTCAGCCAACAGCTCTACGACCGTGCCTACCATAACTGGAGAAATGTTCGACCCAGGGCACATCATTGGTTGGGGACGTCAGCCGGTCTATACGACCCCCCCCCCTTTTTTGGGCTGTCAAGCGGGGGGAGGGGGTATTTATTACGCATGAAACAGGAAAATCACAAAAAGTCAACCACCGCTCCTACAACACCAAAACGTAAATACGACCTCCCCTCCCAACAACGACCAAGTACGACCCCCCCCCCCCCGTCGCAACGTCCATGAAGCGAGAAAATCAACTATCAAAATAAATTTTTCTCAGCCCAAATACGACCCCCCCTCCTGGCGACCAAATACGACCCACCCCTATTGGGGATTGTCCAACAACGATGTGCCCTGGTTCGACCCGACTCTGGTGCTATCAGACCTAGTGAAAGAGTTTGGATCTTCCGATATTGTTCGATCACAATCCCGCAAAGAGAGGAAGATTGCAGATAGCTTCTCTGCTATTTTGCGCGACGCACTGCACGACAATTTTATAATCGACTGCGAGGAAGATAGCTTCGTAGAGGACGACCATACGGATCCCCTCTGGTCACCTGATGATGGCGATGAAGAAAGTTCCCTTCAGAGCTAGAAGAACAGCTTCAGTCACTTTTGGGGATGTGGAGGTTCCGATAGAGAAAGTGGTTTGATAGTCTCATTGTCTCACTTATGGACTTTGTACAACTCCATAGCATAGTATGTGCGTTGTTTAGGTGAGTGAAACCATAGCCTTCTACCGTTCTAGTGCAAAGAAAGAAAAGCTGCTTATTTCCATGCATGAAGAGCAGGTACCGCTTCATTGCTACCGAATACCACTTGCGGAAGTTGAGTTGAGATACTATCAAAATGAATGCTTCACTGAAGTCAAAATGAAACCCTCTCCAAAAGCTCAACATAGGGCCTAATAAGAAGCAGGGAGGTGTCTTGGTGGTCTAACAGGTACGCAAAACTACTTCCCAAGTGTTTAGCATACGTTTGAAGAAAAAGCAAAACTAGGAAATGCATCAAGGATCCGAACCTCCGTCCCACAACTATGAGTCCATCCACTTACCTGCTGCGCCATCGAGCCACGGGACAGCTGTGTCACGAGGGGTTTCACAAGCGCAAAGCATGGGCAGGGGGCCCACCGCAATGGTTAAGCACGGTAGCAAAAAAGGTCCGTAACTTCTCACCCAGAATCGTTTAGCAGATTTGGAAGTCAGATCTGACATCAGCGTCCGAAGACGCTTCTAGTGGTATACATCTCATTCTGAATGGCCATGACGAGTTGGTATCCTTCCCTTGTAGTCCCATCTTTAAGCTGCTCCGGAAGCGAATTATGAACATTTTTCTGCGGAACCCCAAACTTTCGGCGAGTGCCCCGCCCACTGTGGGCGGGGCTTGCCATAGGTCAAGTGTGCTTTTTATTTCTTGTCCCATGCCCTACCTATCCCCACCTTGACTGGACCTCTCCAAGTCGTTCTTCAGGTCGAACCGAATTTCCGGACAGACAAACTTACAAACTTACAAACTCACAAACAAACAAAAACAAACAGACAAAGCGAATTTTATAATTGGGCTGGCTGATGTTTTGTGGGAATGCGCGGCCTGCGAGGGCTGTTGCAGAAGCAGCACAGTTGCTCTTGAGTTCTAGCCCTCGTCATCATCTTCAGTTCTTATTTTGCAGAACCTAAAATGTTATCCGCATAAAGAAATTGCGTTGTACTTGTATTCCAAAGCGCAATTACAGGACTTGGCAAAAGAAGCCAAGAGAGCTGCACGGACCGCGCCACGCGAGACTGTTAGTAACAAACCTGAGCTTTGCAAAGAAACGTGCGCGTAGCAAGGAATATACGACTTCCCACGCGGTCCCGTACTCTGTCCCCAGTTGCAGGTTTTGGGCGGGGGACACGACATCATCGAATCTGGGGCTGATAGTGCTCATACACCTTAATGTGTTGACACCTTTGGTGAAGAAGAGGCAGGGCAAAGGGGGAAGGCCAAGAAGTATTACAGTGATGAGAGATTACACAAACAGCATTAGAGCGATACATAAGCGCAGCTGGAGAGATACCTTGAATAGGTGAACCATTCTCAAAATTATGCCTGATTCAATATTGTGATTTGCCTAGCATCTATTTACCGCTGCACTCAGGCAGCAACGTAAGAGACTGAAGAGACATGAGCAGATAATTGAGGGCTAATTTACCAGACGCAATGACGCAGCCACCGCTCAGTGTCCAGCGTGACACGCGACTCGCACAACCACCGACATCAAGCGGCACGTGCCGACGTACGCGCCATCGTTGAACTTTTCCCTCTCACGCTAATGAGGGCGTACATATCGTGACGCAGGCACAGCAGTGCACATTTTTATGCTGTCTATGCCTGAGAAGGATGCACGCGAGACATCGACATGTACCGACATTTGAGCGCATGAAGTAATTAGTGTAATATTCGCTCACAATAATAGGAATATTGGAACATTCATCTTTCGGGAGAAAGTACCGATGAGCAAGCAGGACGCTGCGTAGTCCAACTAGGGAGCGCCCCTACCCTCACCCCACGCCACCCCACCTCCCCCCCCCCCGCAAGCACACTGCATTCAGTTGAAACATGTAGAAAAATATCTCTCACATTTTTTCAGTTATGGTTGATGTTGTATCGGCTGGGTTGGGTACAGCATCTCTCAGTTTCTCGTCGTTGAATCATCCGGACGAGAAACGATTTGCTATTCAATTTCAAAATGCGGATGTTTTGAAACGTTACGAGAAGTATCTGTCTCATGTGTGCAAAATTTGTAAGAGGTAATAAGTTACGCGTGCTTTCAGCCTCACACTCTGAGACTTTAACACTGCTTTATATTCGCAACAGCGTAGTGTAGTTGACGTGAAGCTTATAGCGTAGTTCGCTGCGGACGGTTGGGCGTGTCAGGCGGGATGAGTTTGGCGCGGTGCCAAACCCGTTCTCCACCAGTTGTTAAAGCGAGCAAATGATATGACTGTATCATATCGTTCGTTTACCACTTTTTGTCGCATGCACGCTTTAACAAGAAGGCAGAGAGCGGCTTTGACGCCGTGGCACACTCGTACTGCCTGACACGTCCAACCGTCCGCAGCGAACTAGAGTATAACTGGATTTTCCTTTTAGTCATAATGGTGAGCGTCTGGAATTCCCAACGTTTGTTGCGTTACGGCATCATATGTCGAGTGCCCATGATTTGATTTATTGCCACATTTGTACGGAGAACATCATACTTTTTTCAAGGTCAGTACTTTTTTCTTAGACTCCTCTTGGCTGCTATATATTCTTAATGTCCAGGGAAAGAAAGTCTTATACTCGGGACGCTCTTCAACGGCACATTCGTACCGGAGATAGAGACGACAAAAGCTTGAAAGGTATGACAAACTCTGATGTTTGAAGTTGTATAGATGCAATTTAGAATAGAGCAGACCTACTAGCTAACTCTTTTCTCATGTAAAATTACGTTTGTAACTTTGCTCAATATGTTTGCCATTAAGGACACCCTTCCTGTCTCTTCTGCGATCAACGGTTCTTCGACGAGGAATTCCGGTACCGACATCTTCGAAAAGAGCATTTCTTCTGCCAGTTTTGTGAAACTGAGGGCAAGCATCTGAATGTGTTTTTCGGGTGAACATTATGTCTTGGTTACCCTTCAGTATTTATCAAAGTACACATTGTCGGTGTCATTTTTACCGTTTACTTTTTCCAGCGGTCACGCTGAGTTATTGGACCATTACAAGGAGAAGCACTTTTTATGCGATTTCGAGGAATGCAGAGCCATGGGAATTGCTTTCTCTAATCAAATGGACCTCAATCTGCACAAAGTAAGAGTTGTATTTCACTTGAAGCTGTAATAGCGCAAAAGTGCAACATCTGCTGCCCCTTCGTTTTTCGTTTGCAAACTATGCAAGGGTTTCGGATCACCTTCATTTATCTATAGACTTTTACGGGTGTTTTTGCGATTTCGGCTTTTCCTTCAAGTACGTTCTGTAAATTTTTGTTCTGGAGTGGGCTCTTCGGATGACGCTGAACTAAACGGGTGTGTCATCTTTCGCATACTGTTAGACTAAAAAAATCCAGCGGCTTTTTGACTAAATTGCTCTGAAAAAATCCAGAAACCTTCTTCGAATGTTTTAACGTCTGATTAGTGCAGACAGTTGTTTGAGTAGACGGGTATATTATGGCTTTGGGGAATCGTTCAAAGCTTAATGACACATGGTACGATCACACATAGTTTGGGTGTGCGTGACTATTAGCTCCCCAGCTGTCGAAGCGTAGGGAGCTAGCACCTGGTCTAAGTAAAGGATGTGGCTTGCAATGCCACAGTGTCCCGCTGGTTTCAGCGCTTGTAAGACGGAGTTGTTTCATTCGAACGAGACAAAGTGTAGGTCGGCCTTTAGCAAAGAATGACGGCCGTTTACTCACCCCTGGCGGCGTATCGAACGTAACCACCAGCAAGTTGGCACCGTCTCTAGGCTCCAACTGAGTGGTAACTGT
>MU954281.1:0-15379 GCA_036418165.1 Cooperia oncophora | reverse complement strand
CTTCGACCTTTTTCAATAAAGTCCTGGAAAAGGCGTTTTGGGCAGTCGGAGGCACTCATATGCATTTGTGGCAAATGTTCTACCGCGAGTTGATGGTTACCTGTAAACTGCCAGTTTATGCCACATTACTACCGTCCCAGATAAGATCATGTGGTATTGGTGGCGAGCGTAGTCTTCAGCATGCTGGAGCATAATCTCACTAGCGCAAGATTCCGCAACTCCACCTCAGCACATCTACAGAGTCAAGGCCAGAACTCAGCTGACCGTGAGCTTTGTCCTTTTTGGGCATCGTGTTCCAGGCATTTGATGGCAAGTTCTCTCAAAAGGCTCCACCTTAAGCTATCTGAGCAACATTGCGTGCTCGAGCGCAAACACGTGGCTCGAGCGTAATTCAGCCTCGTGTTGGTGTCCTTCGTCTCGTTTATTTGAGTGTTCTTTCGCCCCTATTGTCTGGTCTCTCGCTCGAAATTCCAACAATTCCTCGCCTCTCGTTTGGAGCCATCTGCTGCGAAGCGGTTGTTAACGCGTGCACTTTTTCGTCAATCTCTCTGTCTTTCTGCCTAAGATTACAATCGCGGAATGTCCTCCTGAGGTGGTACATTTTCTTTTTTCGCACCACTTCTCCGACTTTATGTTGGACGGCACTTTCCGATGAAAGGTGCAAAGAGCGTCTGTCAGCCAAAAAAAGAGAATTCTTCCCGAGACAAAGGACAAAGGAGCCCTGGGGTGACTGATTTAGGGGGTGACCTACTCAAAAGTCGTTAGATGATGCTCCTCCATCGCGTTCATGATGAGAAAAAAATAGATGCTTTAGGTAGGAATGTTTTGGACCCTTGGCACCAAAGGAACTACCTGTACTGAATTAGCTACGTCTGAGAGGGCCTGCCTGATGATAACCATGCACTCAACTTCTTTTCGGAGTGCTGGAGCGAGAGGTATCTGTTAGGCTTAGTAACGAATGCAACATCCGTTTAGAAGCTATTTATTTTCAAAAACTATTTTCAAAACTGATGATTCCATAGATGTTCGATTCACATGATGTCAATTTGACCTTAACAAAATCGGATCGTACTGAACGTCACTGGTCAGAGCAGAGGATGATCTCATACATGGAATTATGAGGCCTCGCGACCAATCAGCTCTTCAGTGTCAACACTTACCGTTTCCAAAGCTAACGTTGGTTCCCTTATCAGACAACATTTTTTTGGCCCCAACTATTTCGCCCCTTTTGAACCCACTATTCCTCTTTCCAAAGGAGCCCTTACTATTGGTGGCGATAAGAGCCACTTTGCAGTCTGTCTTATCGCAACCAGAATCTTTAAAAGGTCTCGGCTATCACGCCGTTGTTACTGTTATCAACCGTCGAGGGAATCTTCAATAATTGCTTGCCATAAATGGTCTGCATGTGACTGTTTGCACAAGATAGGCTTCATCCAGTATACTACTGTAGCTCGTACTCCGTAATCAGGCTCACGTACCCTGTGACTACTCCCTGCTACACGCTCAATCTCCGCCACACTTCCTCGGCCTTTCCTACCGGTTCGCTTGCCCGTTAATTGCCGTTTCCATTTTCTTCATTTTGCGCTTATATCTCTCCATCAAACTGAGGGGCGCTTACATTTTTCTGCCCAACTATAACCTTTACATCTTTCCCCCATGGAATTGTTTCTAAGCAGTCAAATGCAACTTCCATCACTTCCTCCCTCATAATAACCTTTCTACTTAACCAGTACTTTGAAGATAAAAGATAAAAGGATAAAATTCTTCGCCGTGATTCAATCCCTTTGTGGGATTGCGGGCACGCATTTTACCTGTCCATCAGATCGTAGTGGGTTATTGAATCGATGTGGCCTATACAATGACTTGCGGTGGCCAGCCGATGTACAAGTCAGTGTTTTTATCCTCCCAGACGAATCTGGTACCAATTCACCGTCCCCGGAGGGTAGAAGGCTTGGTTGGCCTGGGCGGGAGTCGACCCGGGATTCGAACCCGGGACCGCGCGAATGGTGAGCGCCCCACTTGTCACTACACATACCTCTTCCGACTCACTTTGAGAAGAATGCCGACCTAATTATTTTGTACCCTAGTTCCAAACAATAACCTGAGTCTAGCTCTCTGCAAATGTTGGGACTTGTCAGGGGCCTAGTTGGCGTAGCGCTAGCCTGTCTCCCACCAACCGTTAGCGCTTGCTCGCTTCAACAATTGGTAGAGAACGGGTTAACACCGCATGAAACTCGGTTCCACCCCTCCCCGACACTCCCCGACGTCCACATCGAATTAGGCGCCCTAAGAATCGATAAAGTTTTTTCATAACAATCTAGCTTTGCAAAATTTTCAGAAAATTTTACTGATATCACTAAAGTAGAAACAGGAATTTTGTGACTAGGAAACTGGACCTGAGGGCGTCCATAAGTTACGGGGTGATAACAATAAGGCCACGTTAAACGACTGCACCCCATTCCCTTGACCTGCCTGCCTGGAAGCCATTTGTTTGCATTCCATACGAACAAACCGACTCAAATTGTGCAAATCAAGTTGGTCGTAAATTAGTCTATGACTAAGTGAGTTTCCGATCATAAGGTTGCCATTAGATGCCACGTAATACGGTAAACAACAAACAGGGTAAATTTGATAAAAAGCGTAGGGGCTAGATTGACGTTGACGTCAGCATTTGTCAGGCCTTCATAATCCTCTAGGAAATGACTTTACTGCGGGATAAAAAGATTAGCTCCATTGTGTGCTACCTTCGCAACAACTTCGGGAACGCTTCACTGCTTTCTGCCGGGCATCCGCTTTCTCCCAATTTCGCAGCGCAAGTATCATCGCAAGAGTGCTGGGTAATGGGCGAAGCCAGTGTCCCTCAACTGAAGCCAATCTCGAACTTTCTGGCTAAGTGGGGTTTTTTTGCTGGCCACATTCAATAGTGGGCTTCAAAGCCGCATGAACGGGCTTTATTCAGTAAATTCTATGGCAGATCAAACTTACCTTATCGCGGGCTCAACTGGTAATGTAAAGTGGCGCTACTTACCACGACTTCAGAGAAGTAATCCCAGACAGGACCCCTTCGGTGCTTAAGCGTTGGAAATGGACCCGTCCGGAACATGCTGAGTATGTACTTCAGCTACGTTCTCTCCTCTCCCGCAATTCATTGCACAGCTGAAGTCGTGCATTCAATTGCATAGTTGAAGTCCCATAGTTTATTGATGCTCATGAGGGAAGTGAAATGCATGACGATCACCAAAAAAGAATTTTCTAGCAAAACTTTTTCGAGTGAAGGGTATGAGACTTTGCCATCCGAGGTTGAATTCGGTCTTCGGTGCAAGCATCGCATTTTCCAAAATTTTTAGCAAATTTACTCAAAGACAATTCCCACGATCAAGTGTAACAGGTAGCAGGTGCTCAGTCATGAACCAGTAGCCCATCAAAACTCATCAGTAGAGAAAGAAGCGAAAAAAGTTTGGGAACACCCTGAGCACAGATTCTCCCTAGCAGTGGGGCCAATGCCTCGGACGAGTTCATTATGAGGACAAGCCCAATCAGCAGGATTCTAGGTGCAACCAATTCCCAGCAAGAGCATAGGAAATCGCCCTACGACGCTCCAGGCAACGCTATGTACACACGCAGTTCCGCTTGTGAGCCGTTGTCTTGCAGAGTACAGTAGGCGATGCACCGTTGCAAAACTCAGGCGTCTCTAGCTTCGTTCATCTCGCCATTTCGAATGACGAAAGTGGATATACTCTCTGCAAGTGCGGACAACGATGCCAAATGCACGGAGGCATTTCGCTGTTCTCGTGGTCACGGGAAGTGTCTTCAATAATCCCGAGCCTAGAAAGTGTTCTTCACCAAGTTCATAATCTGCTTGTTGCTACCCCGATTACTTCTCAATTTCCCAGCGGTGGATATTGGGTATGCTATGTCTCTCTGACTGTTTTTTAGCCCAGGGCCTGTAGATTGAAAAAGCAATATTGTTGGTTTCGGTTCCAGCAAGGCAGTTCTAAGGCACCTACCGTAGTAATCGTGTGGGCGGAGTCACTTGGACGCGTGCACTTTCCTCAACGACCTTCCAAGATGAAAGTGAAAAAGGACGCAGTTCGGCGACGGGGGGGGGCATTTTGCACTTTCACTGCTTCACTAGTTCCGGTTTACAAGTCTCACTCTGGTGAAACCTGTGAACTCTTGTGAAGCTGGAGCAGCCTCGTCGAGCACCATGGTAAAGCCTGTCAACTCGCCAACAGGCTCTCTAGATAAGTCGACAGGCGATGGGAAGTAGCAGAGGTGCAAAATGTGTCCCCCCCCCGTGGCCAAACTGCTCCCGGAAGAAGAAAGTAGAGAAGGGTCAATGGTTTGAATGACGGTGCTCCTTCAGCAGCGCCACCTACCACGACCATGCCAGACATAGGCAGCCTTGGGACGACCAAGGCCGGATTAATTGTAAGGGATAAGAAATGCGACCAATTTTTTTCCTTTCACTGACTATCGCGCCAATGCTGCTTCTAAGCTCTAGAACGTTCTTCCAAAAAGGAGTCTTTCGAGATTAATCGTAGAAAGCGAAATGAGGCTACATTGAAAGAACTTATTTGAATATAATCTCTCAGACTCTCGTTTTGTTTACATGCCCCGTGCCATCCTTACTAAGTTATAATCGGACAAACGAAAGCCTCTCCACTCCAAAAGTACGCAATTCGTCAGAATCCTTTGAAATCCTTTGAGAATCTTTTATTCAGAATCCCTCAAAAGTATGCAATTCCAAGATAGAGTGATGTCACTGGGGAGGAATATCCACAACAAATGGCTGAAAAAACACATTCGCTGCGAGGCCAAAAAATCAACTTTGTCACTTTTTCCTATGGCATGCTATCTGTGCAGGGTCATTGAATTTCGTTCTATTTTCGTGGCAGACGGCTTAAGTAGTCCCCAGAGGTCGAGAGACCAAAGACGTGCGTCATTCGGACTTCATGACGCCACCGGAAGCTACCACTTAGTCAGCTTCAGGATTTCAGGAGATCAACCGCGGCCAAAAAAACCTCCTGATTTGTTCATTCCGTCTGCTGCTTCATCATACACTTATGTGCCTCTCATCTCCCCGCAATCTACTTACATAAAGCTACAACGCTAACTGTAATAATACCTCCGGCAAGCCTATTTTCCTCATTACAGTTTATTGTTTAGCGTAATGGCATCAGATGGGTGTTGAGAGAATTCTTTGTTACGAGAAGAATTCACCGTAATGTCTGTGGGTTTCACCCAATCTCGCAGACACCAATAGGGAGATGCTGGCCTGTGATGTACCCTATCAAAAGAGACGTAATGCCATCAAAGAAATCTTCAGTTTTTCCCACGAAAGTTCCTTAGGTGCCCCTCCAAGGTTATACGCCAATCTTTCAAAGGCCGAGTGCGGCATCTCGCTACCGGCGCCCATCTGTCAACTCCTTTTGTCAGCAACAGTACGCTGAGAGATCTTTTGTGCCCTGCTGTGGCGTTGCTCTTCCTAGGTGAAGCCACGTAGCTGATGAAGTTCTTTTCTGAAAAGTTCGAATAACACTCCAGGGTTGGCCGGCGTGCACCAACATGTGCATACTTTTTTCATCTCCGCGTCTTCATCGCGTCTATCTTGGCAACTTATCCATCCCCAAAAGTTATCAGAAACACTTCCCAGGCAAAGCCCGTCCAGCTACATAGTCGAGTAACTTCACTAAGCACATTAGGGGTAGGCAGAAAGCGGCCGTTGGCCGTTCCGCTGCCACCTGTACTAAGTGCTGCTAGGAAAAAAAGAGTATTGGGTACAGTTAAGGCGCCTGTAGATAATTTAATCCCGAGAATTTCATTGGCATTTCGAGAAAGAATCCGGATAGGATACAAAGTAGTTTCCTACTTCAAAAATTCACAGTGTGCTTGGTCATGAAGCATCACGCCAGCGCGCGTCGTAGTTATAGAGTTAGAACCAATTGAAATCCGTCGGGCAAGCCATGATGAACACTCTGAAGAGCGCCATCCTGTGAAACGTTGTGTAACACTGTAATGAAATTGGTGAACTTTTTTCTGTTCTCCCCCAAAAGCATTTCGCGAACGGACCCACTAAAGCCGATTTATTCACTAAAAGGATCTCAGCTGACAGCCCCGTAGTCCCGCGCACAATCGGCATAAGAAAAACCGGTCTACGTATTCAAATGTGAGGTACTTCTACCCTGGACTTGTGCCACAAGCCTTGCACATGCTGGCTGAAAGGTTTGTTTGAAAGATGAAGCCGATGGTGAAATTCCTCGTCTGTAACGTCACTCCGACCGCGGATCTATCCAAAATAATAGTGGCCGTGAGCACCTAGTCGTACGAACGTTTGCCGGCCCTTAAAACAGATACGTAGCTGCCTTTAATTTCGGAATCGCGTCAACCCCGCAGCGTTGCAATCGCTGGCCAGCTGACCAGCTCTATCGTAAAGGTTTGACGACTTTCTGACGCGTATACCGTACTCACGAAATTGACATTTGAGCCTCTTTGTGTTGTTTTACCACTAGGCTAAACCTATTTCGGTCGCCTTGCGTGAAGGACAAAAGTTGTTTTCAACTGCGAACAAATTTTTTGCATCAAATGTCATGGCATATGAATGTATCCTTGTCGAGACAACCTTAAGCTTCAAGGGGACCAGCATACATCCAATATTGCATGAACATTTGACTGTCAAAAAAATTTGTTCGCGTTGAAAACCAAACATGTTGTCCTCACCAACGGCCGACCAAAATAGTTTAAGCTAGTGTAAACAACACAAAGAGCGCTCAAATGTCAAAATGTTCTGAGTACGTATAACCTCAAAAAGGTCAAACTTTACGATAGAGCTGTCAGCTGCCAGATTGCAACACTGGGGTTGCCGAATCCCGAAATATAAAAGGCAGCCTACGTATTGGGCATCAGAGCACCGTGCAAACATCCCCGACCCCTCTTCGCATTAAAACGGATGTGATATTCGTGTGGATAACGTCAAACTGTCCCCGAGACGAAGTCCCGGACAACTCTACCGGAAAAGTAAAAGCTCGAGCAAAATCTGGCTTAAATCTTGGGAAAAGTCCAGAGAAACGGTGAAAACCGATTCTACTATAGTATTCAACGGCAACGTCTGATCACCTGTTTGCTGTTGTTTGTCTGTCTGTCTGTCTAAAAAGTCCGAAAATCGGAATCACTGAAGAGCCAGCTAGAAGGGACGGTCAAGGGTGGTGTAGGGCATGGCCAAGATGTCACGGAACACACAGGAAACGCGGAGCTAAGCTCCGCCACTGTGCGGCGTGCGCACAGTATGCTGACTAACATTAGTCTCAAAAATCGTAGTCCGGTTCTAGAAGATCCCGGAGAGCGGAAATTGTGGGTAAGGATAAGCAGTCAGTTGGCGGATGAAATGAGGGAGTCACACCCGTGATGACGGCGGTGCATATAGGTGGCGGTGCTCGCTACAGAACTTTCAAAAATTCGTAGTTCGGTTCTAGAAGATCCCGGAGAGGGGAAATTGTGGGAAACGATAAGCAGTCAGTTGGCAGATGAAATGAGGGAGTCACGACGCCCTGATGGGCGAGCAGTGCTTACGTAAGGCGTCTCTTAACAGAACTTTCCAAATTCCGAATTCGGTTACCAGAAGATCCCGGAGAGTCGGAAATTGTGGAAACGATCACGCAAACATTGGCGACGGACATAATGAAAGCACACCGCAGCGATGCAGGCGTGCGCCGAAGTCGAACGGGTGCCGGCGATAAAAAACCCTCAAATTAATCCGAAAAACTCTCAGAAAAGCGCAGTAAGTGAAAAATAGAGCAAGATGGTCACATAGTTAGTAAGGGATAACGCGTAGGGATTAACCAATGTGTGGCCGTTCCGCATAATTCCTATTCGTCCCAAAACACACAGCTGTGCATAAATAGCAATGAACCGTATGTGTCAAGTGTAATGGAGTCAAAATCAGATTCGTAAATAGATATTTTATTTATTTGTTTATTTACCCACTATTTACTGCACAACAATTTAGGTAAATGCATCCTGCTTCCGTTCATCCACTAAACATCCAATACCGACAGACCACACATTGACTATACAGTAGTTTCACAGCTGTTTACCATTGGGGGTACTTGATGATCTCTATCCTACTATATATAAAGTCGGCAACGTCCCACTGTCTTGTTTGCTTTTGTTTGTCTGTCTGTCTGTCTCCGAAAATGTCGGAATCACCTGAAAGCCACTAGAGGACGGTGCAAAGTGGTTTGGTAGGCATGGCAAGATGTAGCACGGAACACACGTGAACCGAGCTAAGCTCCGCCCACTGTGGGCGGGGCGTGCGCACAGTTGTGAGCTACATATTCAAAAATTCGTAGTCCGGTTCTAGAAGATCCCGGAGAGCGGAAATTGTGTAAGCGATAAGCAGTCCCAGTTGCCGTATAGAAATGAGGGATTCACCCCTGATGGACGGCGTGCTAATAGGTGGCTGCTCGCTACAGAACTTTCAAAAATTCGTAGTTCGGTTCTAGAAGATCCCGGAGAGGGAAATTGTGGGAAACGATAAGCAGTCAGTTGGCAGATGAAATGAGGGAGTCACACCCGTGATGGGCGAGGCGTGCTATAGGTAGGCGGTGCTCGCTACAGAACTTTCAAAAATTCGCAATTCGGTTCCAGAAGATCCCGGAGAGCGGAAATTGTGGGAAACGATAGGCAAACAGTTGGCGGACGGAATGAATGAAGCACACCCACGATGGGCAGGGCGTGCGCCGAAGTGAACGGTGCCGGGGATAAAAACCCTGCCTGCTGCCGGCCCTCAAAGTACATCCGAAAAACTCCAGGAAATAGGGAGTAAGTGAAAATGAGCAATGATTGGGCACATAGTGTTAGTAAGGGATAACCGTAGGGATTATACCAAGTGGTTGGTGCCGTCGCATAATTCAAATTCGTTCAACAACACAGCTGTGGCATAATACAGTGAACGTATGTGCTATATGAATGAGTCAAAATCAAGATTCTAAAATAGTAAGTTTATTTGTTTATTTACCCACTATTTACTGCACAACAATTTAGGTAAATGCACCCTGCTTCCGTTCATCCACTAAACATCCAATACCGACAGACCACACATTGACTATACAGTAGTTTCACAGCTGTTTACCATTGGGAGGGTACTTGATGATCTCTATCCTACTATATAAACGCACTCTTCGTTGTCTGAATCTGTTTTCTTCTGTCTGTCTCCGAAAATTCGGACAACATATCACTGAATGAGACCAGCAGAAAGGCGTCCAAGGTGGGTTGGGTAGCATGCAAGATGTACGAACACACGTCAAACCGAGCTATAGCATCCGCCCACTGTGGCGGGCTCGCACAGTTGCGAGCTACATATTCAAAATTCGTATCCGTTCCTAGAAATCCCGGAGAGCGATTGTGGTAAGATAAGCCAGTCAGTTTGGCGATGAAATGAGTGCGTCAACCCGTGATGGACGGGGCGTGCTATAGGGGCGTCTCGCTACAGAACTTCAAAATCGTAGTTCGTTCTAGAAACCCGAGAGAAATTGTGGGAAACCGATAAGCAGTCATGGCAGATGAAATGAGAGTCACACCCTATGGTCCGAGCTGCTATAGGTAGGTGCGTGCTCGCTACAGAACTTCAAAAATCCAATTCGGTCCAGAAACCCGAGAGCGGAAATTTGGGGAAACGACAACGCAATACAGTTGGCGAGACGGAAGAAGAAGCACACCCACGATGGGCAGGGCGTGCGCCGAAGTGAACGGTGCCGGGGATAAAAACCCTCAAAGTACATCCGAAAAACTCCAGGAAATAGGGAGTAAGTGAAAATGAGCAATGATTGGGCACATAGTGTTAGTAAGGGATAACCGTAGGGATTATACCAGTGGTTGGTGCCGTTATCTTGTGTTCCTCATCACTGACTGGACCGCTGTGTAGAAAATTTTGTTGACTGTCTGCTAGGGGGGTATATACTAGCAGTGAAACGGCAAAGTGCGGTAATTCTCAAAACAATTTTTTTCGATCATTCGACCGGCGAAGCACCGGGACCCACTTCACACCCGGAAGGAGGATCGGCCGGCGAAGCCGGCCGATCCGACTGGCCCTCCCTCTCATGGAAAACTTCTCGCCGGGACCCACTTCACACCCGGAAGGAGGATCGGCCGGCGAAGCCGGCCGATCCGACTGGCCCTCCCTCTCATGGAAAACTTCTCACCGGGACCCACTTCACACCCGGAAGGAGGATCGGCCGGCGAAGCCGGCCGATCCGACTGGCCCTCCCTCTCATGGAAAACTTCTCGGGACCCACTTCACACCCGGAAGAGGATCGGCCGGCGAAGCCGGCCGATCCGACTGGCCCTCCCTCTCATGGAAAACTTCTCGCCGGGACCCACTTCACACCCGGAAGGAGGATCGGCCGGCGAAGCCGGCCGATCCGACTGGCCCTCCCTCTCATGGAAAACTTCTCGCCGGGACCCACTTCACACCCGGAAGGAGGATCGGCCGGCGAAGCCGGCCGATCCGACTGGCCCTCCCTCTCATGGAAAACTTCTCGCAGGGACCCACTTCACACCCGGAAGGAGGATCGGCCGGCGAAGCCGGCCGATCCGACTGGCCCTCCCTCTCATGGAAAACTTCTCGCAGGACCCACTTCAGAAAAAAAAAGGCAAAAACACCCGGAAGGAGATCGGCCGGCGGACCCCTCTCATGGAAAAACTCATCGCATCGGACCACTTCACACCCGAAGGAATCGAGGCCGCGAAGCCGCCGATCGCGACTGCCCTCCCTCTCATGAAAACTTCTCGGCAGAACCGGCACTTCAACACCCGGAAGGCAAGGATCGCCGCGAAGCCGGCCGATCCGCCACTGCCCTCCCTCTCATCCGAACAACTCTCGCAAGACCCACATCACACCCGAAAGGATGCCGGCAGAAGCGCCGATCCGACTGGCCTCCTCTCATGGAAAAACTTTCTCGCAGACCAACACTTCACACCCGGAAGGAGGATCGGCCGGCGAAGCCGGCCGATCCGACTGGCCCTCCCTCTCATGGAAAACTTCTCGCAGGGACCCACTTCACACCCGGAAGGAGGATCGGCCGGCGAAGCCGGCCGATCCGACTGGCCCTCCCTCTCATGGAAAACTTCTCGCAGGGACCCACTTCACACCCGGAAGGAGGATCGGCCGGCGAAGCCGGCCGATCCGACTGGCCCTCCCTCTCATGGAAAACTTCTCGCCGGGACCCACTTCACACCCGGAAGAGGACGCCGGCGAAGCCGCCGATCCGACTGGCCCTCCCTCTCATGGAAAACTTCTCGCCGGGACCCACTTCACACCCGGAAGGAGGATCGGCCGGCGAAGCCGGCCGATCCGACTGGCCCTCCCTCTCATGGAAAACTTCTCGCCGGGACCCACTTCACACCCGGAAGGAGGATCGGCCGGCGAAGCCGGCCGATCCGACTGGCCTCCCTCTCATGAAAACTATCTCGCAGACCCACTTCACACCCGGAAGGAGGATCGGCCGGCTTAAGCCGGCCGATCCGACTGAGCCCTCCCTCTCATGGAAAACTTCTCGCAGGGACCCACTTCACACCCGGAAGGAGGATCGGCCGGCGAAGCCGGCCGATCCGACTGGCCCTCCCTCTCATGGAAAACTTCTCGCAGGACCCACTTCACACCCGAAGGAGATCGAAGCCGGCGAAGCCCCTCTCATGGAAAACTTCCCAGGACCCACTTCACACCCGGAAAGAGGACGGCCGGCGAAGTCCCCCCCTCCCCCGGCCGATCCGAATCTGCCCTCCCTACTCATGGAAACTTCTCGCAAACCCACTTCACACCCGGAAGAGGATCGGCCGCGAACCGAGCCGAATCGCCGATCTGCCCTCCCCTCTCATGGAAAACTTCTCGCCAAGTAACCACTAGCCCTCACACCGGAAGGCAGATCGCCGCGAAGCCGCCGCATCCGACTCGGCCTCCCTCCTCATGGAAAACTTCTCGTCAGGAGACCCACTTACACACTTCCGAAGGAGATCGGCCGCGAAGCCCGATCCGACTTGCCCTCTCCAGAAAACCTTCTCGCACGACCCACTTCAACATCGCCGAAGGAGATCGGCCACGCGAAGCCGGCCGATCCGACTGGCTCCATCTACAATGGAAAACTCTCGCAGGACACACTCACACCGCGAAGTGAAATCGCGAAGCCGGCCGATCCGACTGGCCCTCCCTCTCATGGAAAACTTCTCGCAGGGACCCACTTCACACCCGGAAGGAGGATCGGCCGGCGAAGCCGGCCGATCCGACTGGCCCTCCCTCTCATGGAAAACTTCTCGCAGCCCCACTTCAACACCCGGAAAGCGAGATCGGCCGCGAAGCCGCCGAATCGCGACTGCCCTCCCCACTCATGAAAACTCTCGCAGGGACCCACTTCACACCCGGAAGGAGGATCGGCCGGCGAAGCCGGCCGATCCGACTGGCCCTCCCTCTCATGGAAAACTTCTCGCAGGGACCCACTTCACACCCGGAAGGAGATCGCCGGCGAAGCCGGCCGATCCGACTGGCCCTCCCTCTCATGGAAAACTTCTCGCCGGGACCCACTTCACACCCGGAAGGAGGATCGGCCGGCGAAGCCGGCCGATCCGACTGGCCCTCCCTCTCATGGAAAACTTCTCACCGGGACCCACTTCACACCCGGAAGGAGGATCGGCCGGCGAAGCCGGCCGATCCGACTGGCCCTCCCTCTCATGGAAAACTTCTCGCCGGGACCCACTTCACACCCGGAAGGAGGATCGGCCGGCGAAGCCGGCCGATCCGACTGGCCCTCCCTCTCATGGAAAACTTCTCGCCGGGACCCACTTCACACCCGGAAGGAGGATCGGCCGGCGAACGGCCGATCCGACTGGCCCTCCCTCTCATGGAAAACTTCTCGCCGGGACCCACTTCACACCCGGAAGGAGGATCGGCCGGCGAAGCCGGCCGATCCGACTGGCCCTCCCTCTCATGGAAAACTTCTCGCCGGGACCCACTTCACACCGGAAGGAGGATCGGCCGGCGAAGCCGGCGATCACTGCCTCCCTCCATGAAAACCTTCTCGCAGGAACCCACAATTCACCCCGGAAGGAGATCGGCCGGCGAAGCCCGGGTCCACCGACTGGCCACTGCCTCCATGGAAAACTTCTCGCAGGGACCCACTTCACACCCGGAAGGAGGATCGGCCGGCGAAGCCGGCCGATCCGACTGGCCCTCCCTCTCATGGAAAACTTCTCAGTGGTCAGGGACCCACTCTCACACCCGAAGAGGAACGCGCGCCGAAGCCGGCCGATCCGACGCCCTCCTCTCATGAAACTTCTCGCAGGACCCACTTACACCCGGAAAGGGAGGATCGGCCCGCGAACCGGCCGATCCACTGCCCTCCCTCTCAGAAACTTCTCGTCAGGACCCACTTCAACCACCGTGCGCCGAAAGGAGATCGGCGGCAAGACACGGCCGATCCGACTGGCCCTCCCTCTCATGGAAAACTTCTCGCCGGGACCCACTTCACACCCGGAAGGAGGCCGGCGAAGCCGGCCGATCCGACTGGCCCGCCTCATCACTGGAAAATACTCTCGCAGGACCACTTCAACACCGAAGAGATCGGCCGGCGAAGCCCCCCTCCAGTGAGAAAACTCCTCGCAGGAGCGCCACTTCACACGCCGGAAGGAGGATCGGCCGCGAAGCCGGCCGATCCGACTGGCCCTCCCTCTCATGGAAAACTTCTCGCAGGGACCCACTTCACACGCGGAAGGAGGATCGGCCGGCGAAGCCGGCCGATCCCGACTGGTCCCCTCCTCAGGAAAACTTCTCGGGCAAAGACCTGCAACTTTTCAAATACAGTCCAGAATGCAACACCCGGAAGGAGGATCGGCCGGCGAAGCCGGCCGATCCGACTGGCCCTCCCTCTCATGGAAAACTTCTCGCCGGGACCCACTTCACACCCGGAAGGAGGATCGGCCGGCGAAGCCGGCCGATCCGACTGGCCCTCCCTCTCATGGAAAACTTCTCCAGGACCCCACTTTCACACCGCGGAGGGAGAATCGGCCGCGAAGCCCGCCGCCATCCGACTGGCCTCGCTCTCATAAACTTCTCGCAGGGACCCACTTCACACCCGGAAGGAGGATCGGCCGGCGAAGCCGGCCGATCCGACTGGCCCTCCCTCTCATGGAAAACTTCTCGCAGGACCCACTTCACACCCGGAAGGAGGATCGGCCGGCGAAGCCGGCCGATCCGACTGGCCCTCCCTCTCATGGAAAACTTCTCGCCAGGGACCCACTTCACACCCGGAAGGAGGATCGGCCGGCGAAGCCGGCCGATCCGACTGGCCCTCCCTCTCATGGAAAACTTCTCGCCGGGACCCACTTCACACCCGGAAGGAGGATCGGCCGGCGAAGCCGGCCGATCCGACTGGCCCTCCCTCTCATGGAAAACTTCTCGCAGGGACCCACTTCACACCCGGAAGGAGGATCGGCCGGCGAAGCCGGCCGATCCGACTGGCCCTCCCTCTCATGGAAAACTTCTCGCCGGGACCCACTTCACACCGGAAGGAGGATCGGCCGGCGAAGCCGGCCGATCCGACTGGCCCTCCCTCTCATGGAAAACTTCTCGCCGGGACCCACTTCACACCCGGAAGGAGGATCGGCCGCGAAGCCCCCTCCATGCGACAACTTCTCGCAGGACCCACTTCAGCACCCGAAGAGGAATCGCCGCCCGAAGCCGGCCGACCGCCTGCCCCCCTCTTCATGAAAACTCTCGCAAGGACCCACTCACACCCGAAGGATGATCGGCCGTGCAGACGCGGCCGATCCGACTGCCCTGCCCTCTCATGGATAACTCTCCGCAAGGACCCACTCACACCGGAAGGAGAATCGCGCAGCCGCCGATCCGACTGGCCCTCCCTCTCATGGAAAACTTCTCACCGGGACCCACTTCACACCCGGAAGGAGGATCGGCCGGCGAAGCCGGCCGATCCGACTGGCCCTCCCTCTCATGGAAAACTTCTCACCGGGACCCACTTCACACCGGAAGGAGGATCGGCAGGCGCGATCCGACTGGCCCTCCCTCTCATGGAAAACTTCTCGCAGGGACCCACTTCACACCCGGAAGGAGGATCGGCCGGCGAAGCCGGCCGATCCGACTGGCCCTCCCTCTCATGGAAAACTTCTCACCGGGACCCACTTCACACCCGGAAGGAGGATCGGCCGGCGAAGCCGGCCGATCCGACTGGCCCTCCCCTCATGGAAAACTTCTCGCAGGGACCCACTTCACACCCGGAAGGAGGATCGGCCGGCGAAGCCGGCCGATCCGACTGGCCCTCCCTCTCATGGAAAACTTCTCGCAGGGACCCACTTCACACCGGAAGGAGATCGC
>MU954252.1:0-10886 GCA_036418165.1 Cooperia oncophora | reverse complement strand
GAGCCAACACTTCCTGTTTGCTCTCAACCAAGTCCTGTTACCTAATCCCCTACCAGTAGTTCGCTCGCTCACAACTTGTCTTTGCAACCACACTGGAAATGAATGTGGTTTGTTTGCAAAACCCAAAATCGGAAATGCTCTAACAGAGTCTGATTTTCAGGGAGTAACGATTAGTTTCAACTGACAGAGTGCCGTATAATGTGCGCACGCGCCGTGACCGCGACGTCGCGCGGACCTATCTAATGGCCGACTTATCTACAGGATTCAGTGTATTTCGTAATATACGAGAATACCTTCACAAAAATATGAAAAAAGAGCCCTAATGTGTACATTTTTATAGCAGTCGAAAACAGCAGACAACACCAAAACAATGTCACACGTAAGCGACAGAGGAAAGCATGGGTCACGAGAAAGCGACAGAGCAAAGCATGGGTCACGAGAAAGCGACAGACGAAGGCGTCGGTCGCGAGAAAGCGAAAAAGGAAAGCAGGGGTCACGAGAAAGCGACAGGAGAAGGCGTCCGTCACGAGAAAGCGAAAAAGGAAAGCAGGGGTCACGAGAAAGCGACAGGAGAAGGCGTCCGTCACGAGAAAGCGAAAAAGGAAAGCAGGGGTCACGAGAAAGCGACAGGACGAAGGCGTCGGTCGCGAGGAAACGAAAAAGAAAAGCAGGGGTCTCGAGAAAGCGGCAGACAAAAGCGTCGGTTGCGAGAGAGCGACAGAAGAAAACGTCGGTCACGGGAAAGCGACAGAGGAAGCCACAGGTCACGAGAAAGCGACAGAGGAAGGCATTGGAATGATGAAAAGGCCGCGCTGTTAGCAGGAAAGAGTGGAAAGGAATAATTCGGGGAAGTCATACGCGCTTTTCTGAATCAGAGGCCCGGATTGCACTGCTTTTTTCTCACCTACTTTACAAATATCATCCAAAAAATCATCTCGTAAATACTTGGATTATTTACGAATAAATGGCTTTGTTTTACCTGTGTCTAGTTCACTAGACGCTTCTCCGGCGGCTTAATCTATTATGGCATTCTCTTCAGACATATCAGCTGCTTTGAAACTAGCAGCCATGAGTAAATGGATGATACAATAGCGTGTACTCTGCATGGTTCCACAGTGCTCATTCGTTAAGTTTGTCCGGGTGTGTACACTTTGTATCGAGGAGATAGATTGGTCGTAATCGCGTACCTAGGCGACAGCTAGTCCGCAATTACGACCCCACTCACCGTGGTATGCAATAATATACGCTATAGTTTGATTAAAAACTGGATGTTCTTCGATTAAACGGTAACAACGTTGATTCCAACAAAGGGGAAGCAGTGGACATTTCTGCATGAGGTAACGATGGTGAAACATTGGCGTTCATTGAAGTGGAAGAAAGTGATAACAACTGATAGGAACTGGAAAGGGTCATCAGATGGCTGCTTCAGAAACTGATTGGACGCATTGTAATTATAGTGGTTCCAACAACCAATACGGGGTTGGGGGGGGGCACTGATGACTGGTGATGGGCAGAAATAAAGTGGTTGATGAGCACTTATACGAGCCTGCTTCGCTTCTTTACACTCCTCACGACAAGGCTGCTACCACGGTGGTAGCAGTATCAAAGGGCAGAGGGCCCCTGTTTCCTGTTTCAACCAGTGAGCATCCGCCACTGGAAGTTGATGACCGCTTCCCGTCATCCGTTGAGTGATGCTCAAGTGTTTGTCGAAGCGATATTAACGCTGGTAAGGCCACTCCTATCCTGGGCTATACACAGCTGCGAAGCAAAATCCTAGTTCTCACTCCATGAAATGCTCTCAAATGCCTTTCTTTAACGAGGGTTTTCCAGAAATCTCTCATAGCTAAAAATGTGGTAATTACGCAATATCAGCTGTTTCGCATGCAACGATGCAGAATCTAGTTTGTTGAAAAACATTTTTTTTCGCCAAGTTCTTTCAAATGCGTCGTGTCTGACAGCAGCAAAAAGCTATAGCTTCCACGCGAACAAGTCGAAAATTCCAACAACAAGGGTACAATAAAATGAATAAATTTTGACCAGTAATCTATTGGAATTCTATTTCTTCAAGTAAGTTGGGAAGTACGGTTGCCCATGTTCGATTAGAGATTTTAATAGGCTGTCCGTCTACTGCCCCAATGATTAACTCTCTAAGCTTACGGACCTTGTGGAATTGTGCATTACTCTAATGGATCATACGCACCATGAAGACCCTCACATCCTCGATTGGGTTTTAGTCGGGGCTACTCGCTGGCCAGGACCAAAAGAAGCGGTTTGGTAACAACTGAATCACGCTCGAGTGCTTCTACTGTCATAAACTGGTGCATTATCTTGCATGAAAACGGGACTTTCTTGCTGATTTCTACGCCAGAAGCAAGGAGACGTTGTCGCGTGACTTTCAGATGACGGAAGAAATAATTTCTTTTGTCATAGTTTCAGACGAACCCTTGATGCGGTAGCAGCCCAGACCATCCTTTGTTGAATTTGTACCCGAGAAAATGAAAACTTATCTTCCCGAATGTGTGTCAGCGGTCAGTTTTCGTCGGCGTCGCGGGCTGGTAATATTATTCTTCTCATTCAGAAAACACGACTGCCAAAAGAAAAAATTTTCAAAAAAAGCAAGCACAGACAAGCAGTAGAGACCGCAGCAAGCCAAAAGCTAACCTCACTCCATTGGGTTCGGCAACATCTTCGAGCAAAGCCAATTAGGTTTTCGCGATGGTTTTTCGTTAGGAACAGTACGTAACTCATATTCCCCCTATCAGTGATCTCGGGAATTTTTCAAAAGACGCCTAACAGTATCCTCCGAGACATTGACCTGCGTAGATGACTTGATTTCCTCGACACGACACTGCAGAGTTCGTGGGTTCATTTTCAAAGGCATTTAAAGGCGTCACTCACCACTAGTCATCACTAATGGGGGCAAGGTAGTCCTGCCTGTGAGGAAGGATTTATCGCTTTTTTGGCTCAAAAATACGTGGAAACGACGCCACCCAATCGCGATGAAGGCAGTGTTCGCGCTTTGCCCCACCACAACCCCAGTATTCATTCATTCAGTATTTAACCCCAGTATTTCAGACACCTTCCTCGTGGTGCGGTTGTTCCACTGCTAGCTGTTTCCATTCTAATGGTGAGAGAAAGGTGACAATGGAACAAAGAGCTGCTGTTACCGTCCGTACGCACCCTCTCTTCGCAGTATGGTCGTCGTGCATGAACACATCAGAGTTCATACCTTGAGCGCTACGGAGGGTTTTTTCTGTTTTTCTCTTGATCAGCGATTCGCTTACCACTTTGTCATTGAAATTTGAGCCCCACGTCCCACCGTTTCTGATCATAAGATGCATCCTATAGTTAGAGGCAATCTACACTCTATTCGCTACAGACGGTTGGGCGTGTTAGCCAGTATGAGTGTGTCACCCAGTTGAGGCCATTCTCTGCCTTCTTGTTGAAGTGCGCATGCGACAAAAAGTTGTAGAAAACGAGTAATACGAAGGATATGATGCAGTATTGTCACTTGCTCGCTTCAACAACTGGTGGAGAACGAATTTGGCACCGCGCCAAACGCAGCCGCACTGACACGCCCAACCGTCCGCAGAGAACAACACTATATCACTGTCATAGTTCCCCAGGATCCTACTTTATATAATCGGCTATGTCCGTGTGTGTGTGTGTGTGTGTGTGTGTGCGTCTGTCTGTCTGTCACGAAATTCATAGCGCCGGTCCCAGTAGCAGTGAGACATTGATTTCAAGAAGTGATGTAGGGGTGTGACGGGAACACTATTGGTGGGTGACAGGAAGTGATATCAGTTGATAAGATCCGATAAGAGGCGTTAGAAGGGCGAGGTTACCATATTCATAATGAAAGTAACAGCTAGCTCTTAATTTCAAGATATGATATAGGATATGGACCAAGAACATTATTGGTGGGTAACAAGAACTGTCAGCTGCTGATAAGATTCGATAAGGGGCGTGAGAAGGAGAAGGTTGCCATATTCATAACGCGGGTGACAGCAACAGCGAGGCGCACGTTTTAGCAAGTGATATAGAGGTGAGATGGGGACATCAACCGTGGGTGACTGGAAGCGATAACTACTGATAGGGGCTGATAAGGGAAGTTGCAGTCGTCGTCGCTGTTCAAGGTGGTTCACGCTACCAAATCATAGAGATTTAGTGATGAGGACATTGATGACGGGTGACAGGTAATCTTATCAATCGATAAAACAGATTAGATACCATCTGCGCGACATTTTTCTCACTTCCTACCGCTTAAATGCCAAGTATTAGAGGCTCAGTGTGTGCTCTTCCCTTTGATGTCAACGGAAAAGGTCGTCCATTGAAGTATTCGCTATTAGGTGCATGAAATAGTGTCGAGCGGGGGGGAGGGGCTGAGGGCATATAATTGCTGAAACGGGAAAATCGAGAAATTAATCAATCAACAAAATTTTGGGAAATCCGCCTGCTATGTCATCTATTAGGAGATGGCACTCTCAACTGAAGCAAAATCAGGAAGGACCCAACAACTGGAAATGCGGGCGTTCTCTCGTCGGTAACATTCGAGCTCTCCAATGTGAAGTGCTCCTTTCCAGTGCCACCCATGACTCTGCAGTTATGTCTGCACCGAGTGTTAAGTGTTCATCCAGACCAATTGAACTCCACCCATTCTGATGTCGCAACTGCGGTCCGTAACCTTATGGTGCAGCCTTCTCACGGTTGAAAGTCTATAGTAAGCAAGGGGGACCAGATGTTGGTAGAGAGTGACTGATGTTGAACTTTTTTCAACTCATTTTCCTACATAAAAAATAATTGCCTCCGTTTGGCACATTTAGTGCATTCTACCTCGCCCAAGGGAAGAGTGCCTGGGACAGGTCGGCCCGGCGAAGCCGGGCCGTGAAACAGAAGGAGGGCACCCGGCGGCAGCCGGGTGATCCGACTGGTCCACAATATAATGTGCGCGCTAGTACGCTTCAGCAGGACCTTGCGACTTCATGAACTTCCAAGTTCAATAAGTAAGCCTCCCCTCATTCAAACATCAGTTTCGTTTTTGCAAACTGACGCTGCTCACTGGCTTTACAGACTGGAAGTCCACCCTCGTTTTGCTGAGTGTCCATCCCGGTACGATTACACTTCGTATGGGAATGGAATACGGGTTACTCTTGCAAGAGTTACAGTCCTCATCATTGCGGACCGGTGGGGCGTGGCAGTTCTGGTGCGGTTTGGCAGAGTCGTTCTGCACCAGTTTTTGAAGCGGGCAAAGCATTACTGTATTATATCCTTCGTATTACTCGTTTTCTACCACTTTTTGTCGCATACGCGTTTCAACAAAAAGGCTGAGAACGGCTTCAACAGTGTGCGCACTCCTTCTGGCTGACACGCCCCACCGGTCCGCAATGATGAGGACTATAGCTCGTAACTCCAACGGTTTGCCCATATTTATTTATAATCATGCTCGTTGCGGATGAAAGGGCTGTCAGGCAGTATGGGCGTGTCATGGCGCCAGACGCTTTCTCTGTCAGTTGTTGAAGAGGTATGTGACAAGAATTGTGGAAAACGATTGATACGAACGAATAATACAGCCTCGTCAGTTACGCGATTCAACAGCTGGTGGAGAGCGTGTCTGGCATCGCCCCAACCCATCCTTCCTAACACCCCCCTTCTTCCGTAGCGAATTAGACTATACGTCAACAGGGAAGAAGCACTTGTGCAGTCATTTAACCACATGCGATAGGGAACATTTCAAATATTCTCAAATCAGGGTACTTAGCAAGAATCGTAATTCGCCGCGCTAGTGAGCTTTACGTGCGACGTCGCGCCCGCTAATGACGACTGTGATATTGGTCGAGAATAGACAATGCGTGACCAAAATTAGACATCGGTGTCTACCATGTCCTTGTCTACATGAAATCCGATACTCTAATGAAAAGGTAGTGCAGCTAAGAAAATGTCGCGCCCACTGCCGCGCGCGACGAAACGGCAACTTGTAATACGACTCTCCTGCCGTTCTTCCTACAAATCAGCCTTCATTCAATGATTCTTTTCGACCTTGCTTATCAATTAGTTATGACGATATGGGCATGCCGGTAGGTAAGTCTCATTCGTCATAGCACACTCGCCAACATCGCTTCTTCCAGATATTGCTTCGTGTTGGAGCAAACTAAATGGTTGGTTTCTCATTCCCTTCGAAGTTTTTGCCATAGAGTCAGTTCTGATACCTAGGTACTGGTCACATGGTGCAGCGCAGAAAAGTAGAACGATAATGTTCTGTGTACAGTGTTGATCGGCGTCCGAGTGCAGTGCAATGATGTGTACGTTTTCAGGCGGATGCCACCATTCGGACAATACTCGTCACTATAGCAACTGTCGCGCTTCTCAAAAACCCTTATTCTCATTCAACTTACGCAGGTACGCTGTTTCAATTGTCTAAGGAGGGCGGACCCCGCTAAGGTATGGGAAAACGCCTGCCCACGCCCTCGTCCCTCGCTGCAAATTTGGTGATGGGACATCGCTTCAATAATCACATTGATCATGCTGCTGTGATCCTCGCTGACTCAGCCAGCTTGTAAGGAGCTAACTAGAGTAGTCATGAGTCGGTAGGCGGCGTCGGCGGTAAAGTCGCGAACAAACCGTCTTTTTCCGTAATTGATCTGGTAACGGATTTAGTGGGGAAAAAAGCAAAGCGCGTTCCGCATAAAGGCTTTATATAGGAGCTAGCAGCCAGATTCCAACTTGTAGGTGGGCCAACGATAGTGAAGAGAACGCTTTTTCAAGCGTGGTCGGCAGCACATAGGCTCGTTAATCATGTGATACCACTTTCTTTTCTTTTTATACTTACTCTCACCTTCGGAGTGAATGAGGCTGCGCCAGATGGGGCTACTGTCCTAGCAGGGCCACTGTAGGTTAGTATAGAGGGCAGGACAAGGCTGCTCTCCATACTTTGCGGCAGCGTCCACTAAAGTTCCGAGCGTGAGGCAGCGTCAGCGGCTAAAGTGTGTATATCGATCTAGCGCCTCGTAGCGTTCGCCAGCATCCAGCGTCCACCAGCTCTCGAAAACCTGAGAGTATAGGTATCGATCTAGTGTCGAACAGCGTGTGCCAGCATCCGCCCTCTCCCAACGATCGGTAGAGTATGCGAGATAGGAGCGTAGCAGCTGTCTGCTTCCCCCTATCGCAGGCGCCATACCTGCCTCCCTCTTCCGACGCTTACTGGCGCGCTGAAGCAGACGCAGGAGGACCGATGGCAGACACGATACTGCAAACTTTCCTCAGGCGTTGACAGGAAGGTGGTGCCGCCAGACGACTCCGAGTGCTAAGTGGACGGCTTCGCAAAAGTATGAACGCAAGCTTATAAATCGCGGTTCATGCAGCACCAACAACCCCGTAAGAATATCAAATAGGCAAGCTCTCAACAAAGAATCGACTTCCGGGGTTTCATCAGCTTCAGCTTCCCGCTCAGCGCACTGAGTACGCAACCGCGAACAGTCGCTTAGCTGGCTGAAGAGAGAGCGTCATGCGGAGCGCCGCGGCAAAAGCCCTTTCTGCTTGACGCTCCTTTATACAGTAATGCAGTCGGATACGCAGCCGGCTGACGCCGGAGGCTTCTCCTTCCTTCTTTATTAGCATCGGCTATCGGAGCCTGGCCTGGCGAAAGCCAAGGAGCCAACATCATATATCTAACGCAACTTATTTCCTACAGTGGGCTGTAGAAAACACAAAACTAACGATTAATATGATACTATGAACGCTGCAGATATAAAAAATACTCACACGAATATTAGCCAGCCTGCTAGAGCGCCTTCAGAACGATCCCTAAGTTCGCGCTTAATGCGTCTGCTCGACACCACAGTAGTGTTTTTTTGTGCAATGCAGTCCCGCATCCGGCAGTCTAACGCTTCGAATGCTCCTCTCTCGGGTTGTTGATGGAAGATAGTCTTGATCATACTTTTCATTCTATAAAGCGCAGTAACTTTGTGTGTCGTTTGATATGTTTGTATGTGATGTAGGTTTGTGGTATGTAATGTATGGTATGTAATAGTTTTGTTTGTCGCGTCCGCAACATACTTCACGGGTTCGAGTTCGCTGGAGGCGAAAACGACCGCTAGGCAAACCGGTAACCGACTGGGAGGATGTAGCAGTCCAATGATTTGATTGTGATAACAGCCTCCGCTATATAAGACAACCATTGGGTACACTCCGAGCCATTGCACGAGCTGCTGGCGTGGCAGCTGGACGTGTGCTCGTGCGGGGGCAGGGTGGGGGTACCGGGTCGCCCTGCCTCCCTCTCCTGCACGTGCTCAGCCGGAGCTGAGCAAGTGTATGGGAGGGAGGCAGAGGGGAGGGTCGCGGGGAGGGGGGTACAGTGAGGGGTGCGTAGCGCGCGTTTCAGTAGAAACGCGCACCAAGGGATGAGGAAACAACCGCTAACAAAACTGCAAGCCAAACTATATGTTACCGTAACGAACTAAGAAGTTGTTTTGGTTGTGATAACACTCTCCACTACATAAGAAAACCACTACACTCCGAGCAATTGCACGGGTTGCTCGCGTGGCTAGCTGGACGTAAGCGCGTGCAAGGGGCAAGGTGGGGGGGAGGGTGGAATGGCGAGTACGGAATGGGGTGAGGTGAGGAAGGTGGGAGTTAGTATCGAGTGACCCCCTTCTCCCATCCTCACTCCCTTGCGCGTACTCAGTCGGATCTGAGCCCATGCAGGGGAAGGAGGCATATGGATTGAATCGGGCAAACTGGGTACAGTAAGGGGATGCGTAGCGTACGCTTGAATAGGAGCAGGCGGCAAGAGAGAAGGAAAGAACCGCTAGCAAAACTGCAAGCTAATCCATGTTACAGCAACGAACTAAGAAGTTGTTTGGATTGTGAATCGCTCTCCCGCTATCTAAGCCAACCACTGTGATATACTCTGTGCTACTGCAGGAGCTGCTCGCTTGGGAGCTGGACGTGAGCACGAGCAAGGCGGTGGTAAGAACAGTGGCGGCGTAGTGTCCCTATGTTGCATGGCGGCTGCATACCACGTGCGGGAGTGGGTGCCGGTTGAATAGGGTCAGTGGGATATGATGTGGTGAGGGGATACCAGATGAGAACGGCGATTTCGCGATTAGGAGCACATAGCCCCTGCGGCGGTAAGGCGTCTACGGTTGCGACAAGATGGGAAGAAAATGGATCGACCGCAATCGGAACTGAACCGATTAATGTTGCATTATCAAATTGTGGTAGCGTTTTTTGATAGTCATAACAGCCTCCACAACATAACACAATCATTTAGTACACTCAGAACCATTGCACGGGCTATTCGCGTAGCAGCTGAGTGTGACCTGTAGGGTGGCTGAGCGGGGAATAGCTGAGGTTAGTTTGGGGATAGGTGAGGTGAAGGGGTACCATATTGGCGCGACCGACGCTCGCCTGAACAGGAGCACTCAGCGACTGCGGAGACCGAAGAATCCGTGGCTGTCATAAGATGGGGAGAACAGTAATCGATTATCCATGACCAGATTTTGAACTTTTCATATAAAGTATCCCAAGCTGCGACTATAAGGCGCGGTTACTACATTTTATTGCTTAGAAGACAGCGTTAGACTCACCATCAGAGCGTCATAAATGGCCATAAGACGTAGTATGCCCTGCATTATGGCTTACTTTGCTGCCTTTCTTTTAGCCGAGTTAAGAATGTGAGGCTCTAAAGCAGTTGCATGAGCCCGGCGAAGCCGGGCTTCCAAGAAGGAGGAGAGCTCGGCGTTAGCCGGGCGATCCGACTGGTAGTGATAAAGTTAGTTAGCTGCTGTTCATGGCAACTGAGTAAACAACCGCCATGCATCTGAACTCCAGTTGCTTTAGCGGCCGTACATGATGTCAATAACGATAAAGCATAGGAGTGCGAACTACTGAAAGCCTGATACCTGGGTCATATCAATCGCATTGTCGTTGTGAGCGGTGTAGCGGAATTCCGCATGATGATCCTTTCAACTCTTATCACTTGCTGTCCCTTAGTGCCACTCGTCAGTGGGTGTTCGCCGCTCCCTATACTAGCTTCTTGGAGGCCAAGGTTGCCACAGACACCTGCTTGCTGCTTACGGATTTGGTGACCCTCCGCAGCTAAGGCCCCTTATCGAATCTTATCATATGTTGTAAGATTATGTCATCCACCCCGTACCTCCTCGTATACCATCACGGAACCAAGGTCTCAGTGAACTGCAGCCGATGTCACGAATTTGGTGACCCTCCGCGTCCAAGGGCCTCTTATCTAATCTTATCAGGTGTTGTCACCTCCTGTCACCCACCCAAAGGTGTTCCGATCCTGCCGTGCATGTCACTTCTTGGAATCAAGGTCCCACAGCCCGTGTAACCTGCTCTACTAATCTGGTGACCTTCCGCGTCCAAGGGCCCCTTATCAAATCATATCAGATGTTATCTTCTCCTGCCAACCCACAAAAAAGTGTTCCCGTCATGTATATGGTTCGTGAAACGCAAGGGTCCGGCAGCTGCAGCAACTTGCGCCTCAAATTCGGTCACCCTCCCCTTCTAAGGCCCCTTATCGAATCTAATCAGGTGTTATCACCTCCTGTCACACACCAGAGGTGTTCCCGTCCTACCGCGTATGTGACTTCTTGAAATCACGGTTCCACGGCCACTGCAACCTGCGCTACTAATCTGGTGACCCTCCGCGTCCAAGGGCCCCTTATCGGATCTTATCAGGTGTTATCACCTTCTGTCACCCACCGAAAGTGTTCCCGTCCCACACTCTATTTCATACCTTGGAACCAGTAATTGGTGATTTCATAGACCACACAAAGCGATGAAAGCGCAGCGAATCACTCGTGGTGGCCATTAACTCATTCGGCTTCCAATGTCTTTCTAGCACTGAATCGTTCTCGTGGGCTATGAAA
>MU954238.1:0-10890 GCA_036418165.1 Cooperia oncophora | reverse complement strand
GTTTGAGGTCTTGCAGATCAAGAGTACTGGTCTCCAGGTAGCTATCCATGGGTGATTCCATTCAAGAAGTTCCGCAGCTGTTTGGAGGCCACGTGAATTCCAAAGGCGTTCTCCACTCAGGCCGCGACTGGAGATGACTTCATATTTTGGTGTACATGAAGGTGAATGGCGGCAGCCGGCTCCTGCTTATAGAGGAAGATCTTGGGTATCTTCCGCCCTGGTACTCATATCCACTTCCTCTGTCTGGGCTGCGAAAACTTCGCTCATATGTGACTCGGCCGGAATGACTTTTTTTTGGCCCCCCCTGTATGTAGATAACTCAAGCCTTTCGGAAGGCGGGCAAGGCAGTCGTAATTTTAGCGCTCCGTCGTAAGCAAAGACGGATTTGGCGTTTCCCTGATTAGCATTAGACTTTCGGCTTGGAGCACCGAATTCCATGTAGACTACGGGATCGTAGAAGCTTAGGGTTTTTTGTTACCCTCCACGACCTGGAAACATCGCCTTTTGCGAACACGACGTCGCACGCTACCTACGCAGGCACGGTGAATCACGGTTGTCTTGTCACACACCCCCGCATTTCTTTGTGTTCTTCATACTGTAAAGTCTCTACGTTCTCGAGTAGAAGTCGAATGCGCAGCGCTTACAGTCCTCATCATTGCGGACCGGTGGGGCGTGTCAGCCAGAAGGAGTGCGCACACTGTTGAAGCCGTTCTCAGCCTTTTTGTTGCAACGCGTATGCGACAAAAAGTGGTAGAAAACGAGTAATACGAAGGATATTATACAGTAATGCACTTGTTCGCTTCAAAAACTGGTGCAGAACGACTTTGCCAAACCGCACCAAAGCAGCCGCACTGCCACGCCCCACCGGTCCGCAATGATGAGGACTGTACCTAGGTAATGCTATAGCCAAGCGTTCATATTTTGCAAATTTTATCATTCATTGCGCTTCAGTTTTTGAAACATATTCCAAGATGTTCAAAATTCTACAGACTCCTGAAAATGAAGACTGTACCGTTGGCAGTGGTGTGAATGTGGTGCGACGACGAAATGACTGGTTTATGTGGAGAGGTGAAGACTGCCAGAAGGTGCAGGCGAACTTCAAAATTGGCTGTACATTCGACAAATAGGTAAGGAGCTCTGTGAAAGATATTTGGAACCATCAATTGAACACAACATTAGCAAATAAATAGAATAAGCATCACTAAATATTTGACACTTACCTTTCATTATGTCTAATTACCGATTAAAGGCGCTGTTCTATCCGAGGTGAGGGATGGCGCATTTCCTCAGCTAGATAGCAACAATAACAACAACATAACAATAAAAAAATATCGAGATCAAATGCTGATTCCCCTTACCCAACCATCAAATAACCCGTTGAGGACTCCGACATTCTTGGCCTCAGAGAGGGCAATTTGAACTTTTGTTGCTTTCTGCTTACTATTTCCTGCTTAGACAGCTCGCTCACCTTTGTTCCTGAAACCTGTAGGCTATTGTCAATGTTAACGAAGCTCGTGCTTAATATGGTGCTGTCCCGGAGCCTCATTGTAATCTGAACATGAAACACGTGAAAGAGGCGCCAAAAAATTTATTGCAAAAAACTCAAAAGACTCAAAAGAATCCAAAAGTTCTTGCAAAAATTTTTGTTTCTAATACTTCCTTCGAATATTTCGGTGCCTAGCACCTTCCTCAGCGATCTGAAATACTATAGTTAGTCGTCTGCAACCCGAATCCCGGATCTTGTCTTCAGTGGTGCCCGAACTGACTCTGACCTGGTCTTTTTTGGCGCCTCTTTCACGTGTTTCATGTTCAGAAGCTCGTGCTATTAAATAGATTTACAAGGATTTACAGGAATTAACGGGTCGCAGGAGATCAGAAAAATTCCCTCACGCAGCCAAACTGCGCTATTACACAAAAATAGTAAATGAAACAGCTCAACATAAAAATTTCGGTACGGCCATCAACGGCTTTTTCCTATGTACCCTCAGAATTTTGTAATCGGGATCAAACAATACCGATGCTTTGCTTGAAAGAAGGCCAAAAAGGAAGCGAAGAACGCAAACCCGCAATAAACAACCTTGTGTTGGTTTCGCACATAAGGAGGGGCGGCTTGTAACGGAATATAGGTTTCAGTGACGCTCTTTTTTCCCACTTACTCGCCGCCAGGTCTCTGCCCTCAAGGCCCCACTTCAGTGAAAAAACGAAGCTGCAGGACGAAGCAGCATGAAATTGGACGCTTGCGCGTTCGTAGAGTTCTTATCGGGCAATCAGCTGTGGATGATGGTGTAGGGCTGAAGATAGAGTACTTGCGCACGTACAAACTTTGATCGGAGTGGGTTTCTATTTAGGGCAGTTGGCATGTTTTTTCCGCTTCATTCTTCACTATCGAGATACTCAGAGCCTTGTCGTCTATATGCGAACTCCTAGTCACTAGACTGTCCATCGGTAATTGATCGCGGCTTTGCTTTCAGCGATTGTGAAAGATTTGTTGGTGAACGTCAGAATTCCAGTTCTTTGTTAACATATAAAGAATGCATCATAAACGCACACCTCAAAAGTTGTAAAGAAGAAAAGCGGGAGTAAGATATTTTTTATGCGGACTCTCTCTCTGCGTTGGCCGCCCCAACTAGCTCCGCTCCCGCTAGCCACGCCCATTAGTTAACTAACCCTTTAGCCTACGTTTATGAATAATCTTTTCAGTAACAATATTCTTACTAAAAACGTTAGCACTGATCATGAGCTGACAGTAACTCCATAGGGTTTTTTTCTTTTCCATTCTTATCCTATTGCGAGTACCCCTAGTGCCTAGTTGTCGTGAAGTTAGATCTCTCACAGTTCATTCTAGGAAGGAGAAGAAAGAGGAGAAACTACCGATGACAAAGCCATCAAGGCAGAAGACACGATATGAAGGCAAGCTGCAGCTTGTTCCAGCTTCACCTATCAGACAAGAGGAAAACGTCAAACCTGTAAAGGTACCAAGTGAAGACGACCCTCTTCTTAAAGAGGTCGACCTTATCTTGAAGGCAATGTTCCCGAATTATCGAAGTTAAATTGGTTTCGTTGGTCCGGCAGCTGTAATTTGTACCAGATCGATCCAAAATTGATCTTGCCTTATTGATTTCTGTGCCTTTTCTCTTCCCCACTTGGCTACGGATCTGTATTGCAATATTTTCATGATTCTTCTCCTATGGACAAGAGAATGTTCTAAGAGAAACAACCTATTCGTCCTGTGATTGGCTTCGTTGTACATTATTCCATGAATTTTTTTCTGCATTATAAAGTAAACACATGTTCTTGCAGCTCTGATGTGCTAGCAGACTCTGCCTTGAAAATAGTTAGCAAAAATAATCAAAATTGTTAGACCCTTATGTCAGACATTTTCCATAGAAAATTGTGAAGAACCCGCGAATGGGTGGGTGAACAGGCAAAGTCAAACGCACTTCCCTCTGTTCTTTCTCACTGCTGCTCGAATTTTTGCAGGCAACAAGGTAGAGGGCCAAACATGTACCTGACTCCGCCCTAATGACGGGCTTGGAATGAGTACCGGTAAGGTATGATATTGAAGATGTGTAAGAGCTGGGCTCCTCTTAGAATAAATCGTTCTGGAATCCACTGAAGGAAACGCAAGGAGGAGTCGTCTTGTTGAGTCCCGCCCAAAGAACTATTTTTGAAAGGTAGCCTGTTAGCTGGAAGTTTCGACGGCCTTTGGGGATGGGAGCGGGGAGGGGGAAGAACGACAAACCAAAAGTCGTGTGGTGACTTACCGACAGGCAAATGACTCCTAATATCCCTTACTGGAGGGTAGAGTTGCTGCAGTGACAAGTTGCACCGCTATGACGCACAAGGTCCGGTGATCGAAACCCTGATCTGATCTGACCCACTTTTCAGCTTGGGGTGACAAAGCCTTCTATCTCTCATGTTCGCAGCTCTGAGAATCGTGGTGGCAAGTCTGGTAGAAGCGCACTGGACTTGGAGGGATACTGACGCAATGAAAAGGGACGGCGGTTCCATGTTTTAAGAGAAGTACTTGGTCCCCCCCCCCCATTTCTAAGTGGGATTAGTGGGATTAGTTTGCGAGGCGTACCTCAGAACAGACCACCCCAAGTCTATACGCTCGCATTTTTTCTGTCAGGAAAGAAGAAACTGTTGCTTATCATTCGGTCAAAGCCCCGAGTTCCTACTAGTTATCACAATGCATATACGAAGGCTATGTACTGTATAAGCACCAAAATCTTTATTGCATCAAGAAAGGCACTTATCAGATGATGTAGAAATTGATATCACAGTATTGAGGAAACCTAGAGCTCATCAGTATATTGAGGAATCAAGAAACCCGTAGGACAATTCCGAAGGGCGAAGAACCTGATGGAAATCGGAACACCTAAAATCTTTTTCGAAAGACAAATTTCTACCCGGTGAGATCTGGCAGCTATAACAAGGCTTGATGAGATCTTTGCAGAGTGACGAAAACTTATGCTTGCAGTTCCGATTTCCGGAAATCTTGATCGCTGAGGGAAAAAAGGGTGGAAAACCATTTAGAAAGTATCTCGAGACTGAGGAACCCTCCCTGAGAAGAATTTCCCGAGGAGCATTCCATCATCCTAAGTTGATGCCTGAGAAGCATTCCGTCCAGATGAAGTGGGTGAGTTCTGAGAAAACCCTAATCTATTGTGGAAGTATTTTCGTTTCTTCATGAGATAGAGTTGGCACTTCCTGCGACATTCATCAGCCAGTAGACGCAAGTCACGGCTGAAATCAATTAGTTAACCAATGGAACGATAAAACACTCTGATTGAAAGGTAGAAACAAGAGGAAAAGCTGAGCGATAACGGAGAGGGTTAGGTTGTTCGTGCAGAGAGGAAAAAGTGCTTGCAGCCACCGTCCTCAGAGCCTAGTATAGTTGTTATCGTCGCGACCAGTCGGGGTGGCGTCAGGAGGGACGCGTAAGCCCATCTACGGTTGCTGTTCCCCACCAGAGTAAACGGTTTTTAGAAAAGAGCAGAAAGTAATGAAGACGACGCAGGTGGGCTCATTCCATTCCTCTTGGCACTGCTCCGACTGATGATAGCGATATCAACTGTATGATTACGATCCACTGGCGTTATGCCAAGTTCCCAGGTGCTCTTGCTCGAGGGCTATTAACGAACACAAACTAACTATAAAAACATAAAACACGCACACACTGTCCAGACTTACTCTGATAACTGAGAAATAACCGGATTCAACCTGAAACTCAACCAATGAAAAATGAAGAAAAAAACTTTCGGAGCGTTGGCTAAGACACCTGCGATGCGAACGAACTAGCAAAAATTTATAAGGTAGACGACTCGGTGTATGTAGCCACTTCGACATTACAGCTATACTCATAAGCGGCGGTTGACGGGCTGGGTTTTAGACCTCTCTCTCTCTCCAGCGACCTAGCCCTATTGCCTCTCAGAAGTGGTCCTAATCCCCGCCTACTGCTCCACATTCGATAGAGAATAGATTAAGTAGGCAATATAAAATGAAAGAAAGTTGGCGAAAATGGCTAATGAATTTTGCCCACCCAAAAAGCAGGTCAGAAAATATCATGGGACCCAGCACCCTGCAACAGCACCGGGTGGGATACATAAAAGAGTTTAGCGTTTTCTGTGAATGCGTATCATTCTTCGTTCCTATGAAGATCACTATTTATTTGAAAAAACATCGTACTTGAGCTCATTGAGATATCTGTCACTTTTGGACGGTGTTCGTTTGACTAATGATTGTCGTCGTTCTTCAGCTCGTTTACCAAACGCTGCTGGAAACCTAGATATAGAAAAATGGCACGTGCCAACATGAACTGAACTGCAAATTCGTAAAAACTCAAACAGACAGTCTTGTTTGCTGCGGTTGCCGGGCTTGTCTGGGTTAGGCGTAATGCCAACATGTTTTACACCAGCTGTTGTCGCTTACGCCCGCTCCTACAAATGGTCGAAAACGGGCTGGCGCTGCGCCCTTGGCATGAATCTGGCATGCCCGCCATCAGCAGCGAACAAGACTATACGTCTTTGGAAACATTGTCTCGAAAAAATTAAAGAACGAAAAATGAACAAATAATTGATAAAGTATGGCTCATTATTTACGACTACCCCAAAAACTCAAAAAAATCCATTCTTCAAGCTTCACCAAGGAGGTTACTTGGCGCCCACATTACAAATACGACATACACTCTTGGCGCTGCTGCTAGTAGCTGCCGGAATAGTGCCGGCGCCAACTTTGCACCACTACCTTCTCACCGAAATCGGACACAGACTTTCTTGCACAGGAGTTTGGTATCCTTATTAGGATTAAAACGATCATTTTGCGCGCAAGTGCTACCGCAGGGCACTCCGGTCGCCTGAGTTCTACTGACGCTGAGCTCAGTTCTAGAGGGAATCTAACACGGGGCTCAGCCTTAGCAGACGCTACGAGGCCAAGAAATGAGTCCCAGATCCTCCAGTCAACCGCAAATCACAAATAGTAAAGAATCAAAAGAAAAATCGTGTCCCTAACTCGGGCCAAATGGTGTCGCGGCACAGAAGCCCAGTTAATCTTAGTTAGGGCATCAAATAGCCTATCATGCAGGTTTCTATTAACCTTGGTGAAGAAGGTGGTAGCGTCAAGTTGGCTCATAAGGCAGCGTTCATACTTCGCGACAGCAGCGGCGATCGCGGCGACCTCTGCGATCGCCGCGATCGCGATCAAGCCGCGGATCGTCGGTCGTGGCAGAGCGCCGCTTCAACGATTATGGACCGCTCGCTCGATAAATAAGGGACTCCAACTTGTGAGACCTTCTTTTCTCTTAACAATGGCTACTAACTGACAACTTACGACTTTTTATATAAGCGGATCTGGAATATGATGTAAGGAGGTTTCACTTTTTTTAGGTCGGGACAAGGCCAACTCCATCTCCTCAGTGAGCTTCTTTTGTTTCTTTTGTTTTTATTGCTTCAAATTATAACAAGCGTCCTAAAAGTTCCTATCATTTGACTGTTCGCAACTCCAAGAATTATAGTTTGCAAGTCGAGTTCAAACAACGAACGAAAAAAAAAAAACAGAAGAAAACTCACCTAGGAACCAAAACACTAATCATTTTATGGAACATTATAAGTGAAAACTTTGTAACCTCATGTATAAGCTCGACGAATGAAAAAAGAAACAATAAAAACCTACCCTAAATGAAGCTCTCACGCTTTTTGCTCATTTCTATCCTGAATCAAGAAAGAAAATAGAAAACAAAAGCCATTAAGTTGGGTTCACCTTTCTTTGTGTCAAACCAAGCTTCAGTACCTAAGAAAATTGCAGTTAAAGGGAAAAAAGCATGAAATTGAGTCGCTTCCTCCCAAAAGCCTTCGGAGCGCAAGTAATAGCGTTGGGGCGCGCTCTGCCATGTACCGACGATCGCGGCGATCGCCGCTGCTGTCGCGAAGAATGAACGCTGCCTAACAGAGGTCGGCGGAGAGCGTCCAAAGCGGTTGTTAGGTTCGTGATCAGAACACAGTACCTCCTTAGTTGCAGTTTTAGACAAAAAAATTGAAATTTCCATGTTAGAATATCGGGATAGTGCCAAAGTTTTGACTACTTATTGGCGATTCCGAGGTGAAGGGCTACTCACCAGAATTCTCGCGTCATATAGGTGATTGAGAACATCCAAAGAAGTAGGAGTGCCCATCCAAGATATCGAATTTGTTCGTCAAATGAGAAAGCTGAACGGGCTGCGAGCAGGTTTTCCAAGTAATCCATAGATCTAAGTTACAATCGATTAAACCGATTCCCCAATCAATAATTATAATACGGTAGATTAAGACGAACGACGAAGTTCTGTTCAGTACCACAGAATCAACGAGCTAAATGCAGCTACATGTACGACTACAAATCCTCAAAGAGTTCGAACGAGAAGACAAATGTTGACAGGCAGGCGGTAATTTCCACTTAAAGGCACATTCCGCGAAAAAATAAGGCTATGACCTCTCAAATGTGTCGGACGATCCGGAAGGCGATTTTTGAGGCTGTGCTACTTTCAAAATGTGAGAAATGGCAAGAGCTCCGCTAGAAGCTGGCTAATTAGGCCCATGGACACCCCTTAGGCCCATGCCGACCCTAACCGGCTGCTAGCTACTAGCTAGTAGCCACTATGTTATCTTTCTCTATAACATTTCAGACTGCTTTTACTGCTGCTTTTCTCCGCTATCAGATACTTAGCACTTTTTTGTGCCTATTTGAGTTCCGTTTCCCGCAATTTGCGGTCGCGAACTGTGCCTTTAAATCTGGTGTGGAAGGCCTAGATACTAGGCCCAGGTAGCCTTCAAGAAAAAAAAATGCATTTTGAAAAAAGGACAACGATAAACGCGTTGGGGTTTGGCGTACGGCTGCTGGAGGAAAACAATTGATACGGATGGCAATTTCAGCTTGTCGTTGAGGCAATTAGTCCACGTTCCTACGATGACGGAGATTGGCAATCGTTCAACTTAGAGTCCCACCAGGCAAGTTTCAAGCATTCACAGTGGACACAAGGGGAACAAAGTATTGTAAACTGTGTCAATTCTTCCCAGTTCTAGGGGCACACATCACATAGAAAAGTGAGGCCAATTCTCCGAGGGAGTTCCACCGTTCACGTGTCCATTTAGAGGCAATGAGCACGATAAATTGGTTCTCTGCAGAAAAAGGGATCAGAGGCATTCTGTAGTGCCACAGTAAGGCAAAAACGGGACCGCGCATAAAAAGCCCAAAATAAAGCCCTTACTGACCGCTCCAATCAGGAAGTCTATAAGTCTACACTTGAGATAAATCATCCGTGGTGAAAGATCAATGTAAAAAAAATCACGGGAATTGCAAAGGGAATCTGAAGACACATCACTCCAAGCAGTAGCAGACTTTACGACAGTCTCAACAGGGAATTTCAATAGAAACAGGGACACATCAACGATATATTCCCGCGGCGGCTGTTGAAAATACCAGGAATTAATTGGAAAATATGTCAAAAAATAAAAAAGAGTCTGAATTTCTAAACGGGTACTGCTTGCAAGAAAACCTCGCGCTTCGCCAAAGAGAGATTTATTTGCGTTCCCAATAAGTCTGACTGTCTGACCGCTTCAGAAAGAACTCTGAAGAAGGAAAAAGCACCCTTAAGCCACAGATTGTAGGTGAAAACAGTTGATCCGATGGTGATCAACTGCGATCGGTGCGTCCGTTTGTGGGCGTGTCGTTGTAGGAGGGAGTACGGACTAGCGTGCTGAGCTTTGCTAGGATGCTTAAATGCCGCCTTTTCGCTGGGAAAGACACCTTTCGTTTCTCACGGATCGCGAAATTCTTTGATGATCGGCGTGTTCATCTTACATTCCCAGGAAATTTATCGCGCCCTCTGCCTTCGAGTAAACCTGAATGAGCACCTTTTTACCCTTTGAATCACTCGGGGAAAAACTCAATTGAACGAAATCTCAACTGGTCAGCAGTTTCATTCGGCAATGTCCCAAATGAAACTGCTGACCAGTTGAGATTTCGTTCAATAGTTTCATTTGGGCCATTGCCAAATGAAACTGCTGAGTAAAACCAGTAAAGGACGAAGATATGGTACGTGAAAGGAAAACAATAAAAGAATATATTAGGTCATCCCATTCAAAGTGGCCGACACATATAGAGGAATGGCAGAAAAGCAAAGGGGATAGAGCAGCGGGCTACTATACCATTTGGAAGCTAGTACCTTAAGCTGTGTATCTGTGAAATTTGGCGAACCTAGCCTCTGAAGAAGTTCTCGAGAAATTGAAGAGAAGCCCGAGTGGTGAAAATCGGCGCCGGTTTTTCAAATCAGACGTCATAAAAGGAAAGTGCGCTGCTCAAATTTGACCTGCGCCGGACCATAGTTGTGTGTAAGGGTGTTCTCGAAATACACGGTGGAAGATCTGGTTCAGGAGCCCGTACAAGGAAGAAAGGAAAAATTTGTTGTCGTGGGTGGTCCCATAATATTCATCCTGCACAAGAAAAAGGGTGGATGAAGTCAGGCACTGAATATCTGATCACAGAGCCTGGACCCTTGTCGAGCTTCCCCGCGAGTCTGACATCCCAGCTGCAACTGCTGCCCGAGTTATGTCCGATAAACGGAGGATGGTCAAGAGGGTGGCGCATGGGTACCCTAATTTTCTTATAGAAGCACGAACGCAGTACCGATTCTATACCTCCAGCAGTAATGTTCTCAGCATGAGATGTCACTCACAACTGTGAAAACGCACCCCGGCCCTAGATGAAATATGGGTGGTCTCGGACCTCGAGCCGAAACTCACAATCGTCAATTTTGTATGAATGCAGATGAGAAGCCGCCCGAGTTCTACCATGAAGAGTTACGTGGGCGCAAGTGGATGATCATCATAGCAAAGGATTCCCACACTGTGGCTTTCAAGCGGCTCTATACAGAGGACAAATCCGTCACTGTCGGTGCATATTGCCTGTTCCTCGGCATTCAGATCGACAAATGGATGCTACCACACAACTACAAGAAGGCCACCGTTGCTCGTCATAGTGCCAGACCCCCGAGTAACTGTATTTTGATCAGTGCTTGGGACACATCCAAACAATACTGAGAACTGAGTTCAATCGTCCCATTCGCCCGTCATAAAGCCATGCGCGATTACAACTGTTCTATTCAGTAGAGAGTACTCTTCGACGGCAGACGCTACAATGTTTTGTCATTTGCCGAAATTGGCAACAACAGCAATTTACTCACACTTGTTGAAAAATCGAAGGTACCAGAGGTCCAAAGGCCCTCGGGGCACTGGGAGCGGGTCATTGGTGAAGGAGGGATTTACTCATCCTAAAGCTAAAATATCACTTTTCTATCTATTCTCCTCTTTGTTTATTCAAAAAAAACCATCGGCCACTTTGAATGGGAATGACCTA